>MCJB01049842.1:547307-598413 GCA_002018475.1 Nicotiana obtusifolia
CCCCAGCTCGAGTTATCCGCTTGGGTAAGCCAGGTCTAGAACAATACACCCCAAGGTTCAAACCTTGAATGACATAACCTCATGCCGGATCTCTAGTAGGTACGTTTGTTTGCATCATGTGCATTTGACTTTGGGGACTCAACACAGGGGTTGGGTCCGTCTAGGACAGGTGTACCCAATTTAAAATACCATCCTGGTGCATTTTACGTGCTATATGTGCATTTATTTATTTTGGGCTTGCATGTTGATCAGCTTCTTGAATAGGAAAAGAAAATCAAGAAAAACCAAGAGTGAGGTAGGAGAGAAAAATCACCCGGTTCTGAAAATCCTGGTATTCAAAATATCTCGAAACTCTGCCGAAATTTTGAAAAAAGGAAAGAAAGAAAAGATCATTTCAAAATAAATCATATTTTCTTGTTGTGTCAAAACTTACCGAACTACGCGGGTTTGATTCTCACCGGACGTGAGATAAGTAGGCAACATTTATCAGGTTCAGCCCCACTTTTGCAAAATTACCAATACACACACACACACACACACACACACACACACATACACACACAGATATATATATATATATATATATATAAATGAAAATCTATCATTTTGTCATAAATAAATTCAGGCGATGCCGTTTTTGACCAAATAATCAGAAATGTCCCGAAGGGACGCCTGGAGGCTGTTTTTGCAAGAATAGCCATCAATGGTCCTTTTTCAAATTTTTGACCACTTAGCATGCACAGCCCTAAAAGTCTTCCCTTCCGAAGTGCTGAAGGGCCGTATTTCCAAAAGCAACCGTGATTTGTTTTCAGTTGGATTTTATAAAAAAAATAATCTTTTCGTAGTTAGTTTTTAAACAAAATTCACATGTTTTAACCTAGTCACCCTAATTTAAAAATGCGCAGAAAGAGCACTGTTCAGAATTTACCGTTGAAGGTTATGGATCAGATTCCACTAGCACTCCACATGTGGTGGGAGGATTTATGAAAACAAGGACGAGACATGGTCAATCAATACCTGGGGGTGCTCACTGGACTATTAAAGATTCAACCGAGGAGTGATTTGATAGAGGCACTAGTGTCATTCTGGGACCCCGACTCACATTGTTTTGCACTTCTCAGATTTTGAGCTTACATACTCTGGAAGAAATGGCGGGTCATGCCGGGAGTACGGAGGGATTAAGACACAAGTATCTGGTATCTCCAAGGACCGTTACTCTCCACAAGTTTCCAGACTTACTGAAAATAAGCAGACAGATCAAGACAGAAGGTCTAGCAGGTAGAGCTTGCACTTTTCACTTTCTATACCAGCGGTAGGGGCACTTAAGAGGATTTGAAGACCCCAAAAAATAGACTTTGCAGTAAAGGAAACTGGTCAAAGTGGGAGACGCATAGATGTTTTACCTTCATGGTGGCATTTTTAGGCCTTTTGGTGTTTGGAAGGGAGGATGGGCACATCGATTTGCGTGTAGCTGGAGTTTTCCATGTTTTGACTACTCAGGCCAAGAGTACCCTCGCACCCATGATTGTATCAAATATATTTCGAGCCCTCCACATCCTGTAAGGCCGGAGTCAGATTTTTTGAGGGGTGCAATCTGTTATTGCAAATGTGGATGATCGAGCACCTTAGTCACCATCCCTGGCACATGAATTACGGTTCTACTAGGAAAATCTGCATTGAAGAATTTGGTACACGAGTGACAGGATTCGAAATGCCAGAAGGGGTCAAAGATAGGATCACCCGCCTTTGTTATATAACCGCGGATCAGATAGAGTGGACACTAGGTTGGCTCCCTCTTGATGAGATTATTTACATGCCCCCTATTGGTCCCTATTTCCTTCTAATGGGTCTCCGAAGCATCCATCCCTATGCCCCGTACCGGGTTTTGAGACAACTTGGAAGATGCCAAAGAGCTCCCAGAGATGAAGATCTTAGCACTCATGTGGTTGAAATCCGCTCCGATGCCCTATTTCTTAAAGAAGTGGTTCGCCAAATTTTGAGCGAATGCCAGTATTTGGGGGCAAACACCCGAATACACGATTTGTCCCTAGAGGAATCTGAAAGGCCGAATAGAAGGCCCCATATCCAAGAATTTGTCGATGCAACGCAAGAACAGTAGATTTGGTTAGCCAATGAGAAAGAATACCGAACCACCATAAGCAAACTAGAAGATCAAGTCACAACCATCAAATTTGATAGTGGGTTGCAAGCTGTTGAGGATGATGGAGAAAAGAAAAGGTTGGCCCGAGAAAACGAAGCCTTCCGAGCACAGATCCAAAAAATGATAATAGCCGCCGAAATGACAGTAAGAAGTGAGTGGGATGAAAGAATCATAAGCAATTTGAGGCGAAAAGTGCATTATTACGCGGCTGATCTGACAATGGCCAAGGAAGACTTGGCAAAAGCTCGAGCAAAGTTGGCAAAAGGTGCAGAAGAACAGACAAGGTCAACCCGCCAATTAAAACAAAGATATGATAGAGGAATCATGATTTTAAGGGAAAAGCTAGCTACCCTCGAAAATGGAATGGTTCAGCAGACAAAGGACTTTAAAACAGAAAGAGAACATTGTTATGCACTGATTTACCAATTAGAAGAGAGCGTGCAGAAATTGCAAGACCAAACTAACACAGCCACGCAGGTGTTGGAAGCCCGTGCATAGCAAATTGGATGCTTGCTCCAAGAAAAGGGTGTCATTAGAATGAGAATCAAAGAAATAGCCGAATACGCTGCAATGAAATGCCATGAATGTAAGGGTATGACCAGATCTATGTTTTTTACCTCAGTGTTGTCCTTCACTCTCCAAGTGATGGCCGATCTAGAGTTCCTCCAGGAAGAGATTGCACGCAGGCCCGCGTCGAGACCGACTAATGTCTCGCGGGACATCGGAATAGCATTTAAGGCTCTTATGTATTCTTGATTTTTTCGGCTTTTCAATCTGTATTTTACTTTTCTCGAGTCTGTTTGTCCTTTCGTCCATAAAGAGTCTGTTTGTTATTTTGTTTTGGGTCTGTGTGTTTCCCTTTTTTAGTCATCAGCACCTCCAAGTCCTTGTAATAGAAAGAGCCAAAAAGATTTTTATTAATGAAATTTTGAAAAAACCCAAAACTTTCTTTTCTTTTATTTCACGTTTATTCTCTTGAACTACGTAATGGTCTGATTCATGCGGCGTCACGATACGTAGCAATCCCATTGGATGTGATCATTGCCCTAATTAATCTAAGATAAAATCAACAAAAGAGAAAGATAAAGAAATCAAGATATAAAGTAAATGAATAAAAGAAACGAGCTACAGAATAAAAGAGATAGTGAAAGCCGAGATGAAACACGCAGTCGTGGAAAAATCATTTTAGAAACATTTAACTGTTCAGGTGCATTGCATCCCCAATGTTCAATTCCCTATCTATTAAATGTCTCAAACTGACAAGGGTGTTGTGTGTGTTGATAAAGGTCTTGTTCAGGTGGTTGGTTTTATCGGTAATCTGGCTTCTCACCCCTAGTTTACAAGATCCAAAAGAAAGATCCCAATATCTTCAGAAAGCAATCTCCTCATCATTAACACTGAGGATAGCCCTGAGCTGGCTATTTCACAACCTGAGACGGCAACTGCCGAAGAAAATAAGATGTTGCGTCTCTGCATGTTGGAAATGTGGGACGCCTAGTCCAACGGTAGGGAACCGCTAAGCGCCATTCCGGGGTTGCCCGAGCTGGTCCCAAGGGCAGTTGGAACCACCAACATCCCCATGACGATCCCATTTGACCCATTTGGGTACCCTTCTACATCATCCTTCACCGGTATGCCTTATGTGGTTCGCCCCAAGCACCGTTCTCCGGAGCAGCGGCAACGTTGTTCTCTGCACCACCAGTCTTCATCATGGCACAACTAACAGTGCACAGGTCATGCTTTGAGCCTTCAACATTCACCTTCCACGGCGCAAAATTTTAGCCAAACATAACTCATGTTACTCCAGACTCATACGCTTATGAGTCCTCAATTGAACAAAAAAGGGCAGTAAGGAACCCCAAGCAGGAAGAAATGAGTCGAAAAATAGAAGCTTGGAGCAAAGCTTAAAAAACATGCAAGGCCTGAGTGGCCAAAAAAGTGTTTCGTATTCAGAGTTGTGCATGTTCCTAAATGTTCATCTACCTGCCGGCTTCAAAATGCCAAAGTTTGAGAAATATGATGGGCATGGAGATCCAATTGCTCATCTAAAAAGATACTGCAATCAGCTACGAGGGGCTGGTGGGAAAGAAGAGTTGTTGATGGCCTATTTCGGAGAAAGCCTGACAGGAATCGCCTCGAAATGGTATATGGATCAGGAAATCTCCCACTAGCATATATGGGATGATCTAGCCTAAGATTTTGTTAGACAATTCAAGTACAACATCTATATAGTGCGGCGAGTAGGCCGCTAGAGTAAAACTGCTCATAGAAGATACAGAAATGGCTACAGTTTTCTTGCAAGCCCAAGAGGCTAATTATTTTCAGAATATGATGTCCGCTATGCGCAAACCGTTTGCTGTCGCAACAAAATCAAGGAAATGGTAGAGAACGGTATGAAACCTGGCTGAATATTGAGTCAAGCTGCCTTGAAAGCCACCTCTCAAGCCATCCAGAACGGTTCAGGGGGTTTGGCCAATCGTAAAAAGAGGGAGGAGGGAGCCATGATGGCTTCAGGATCAAGAGGGCCTCGTCGATCATTTGACCACTCTTACATGCCGCCCAGAACCCTATAACGCTATTATCCACACCAAGATGCAGCCTATGACGTGGCATTGCCTTATTATGCGATGATGAATGCCCAACCTTACTCACGGCCACAGCAACATTACAACCAAGCCCAAGCTCCACCTCCCAGAAATAACCATCCCTACCTAGCTCAGTATAATCCCCGTCCACCACAAAACACACACCAACATAATCCACCCCCTCGTGAGCCTCTCAGGAAAACCAATTTGACCTTTATTGGTGAATCTTATTCTAGTTTGCTTCAAAATTTAATCCAAATAGGTCTACTGCAAACTATGCCTCCCAACCACCAGAATCCTGAGTCCCCATCATACAGGGCCAGAACCAGATGCGCTTACCATTCAGGGATAGAAGGCAATGATACAGAAGATTATTGGACAGTCAAAAGGGTGGTTGAAAGCTTGATAGAAGAAAAAGGAATTGTGCTAAGGGACGAAGAGATCCCTGATGTGACTAACAATCCATTATCAGCTCACGATAATGGGCTGGTCATTGGAATGATTTGTGATGATGAGGATTTTGATCCAGCATTGAAAGCCATCATTGCCATCGCCGATTCAGAGGCAAGACCTAAAGCGGCGGTGAAACAGGCCAAAACCGAGAAGAAAGTCACTCTGGTTCCTCGAGTTATTGAAACAAAGACCGGGGCAGCACCTGCTAAGAACGAGGTTCTATATGTTCCTGAGGCCCCGAGAAAATAGCAGCTCATCCTGAACACTCCCAAGAAATTCGAGGAAAGGAAGGTTACGCTGAATGTGCCAAGATTGTATGTGCCAAAAGGGACTTATGTTGCACGGGCCAGTAATTTCACCAAGGTTGATTGAGCCCATGGTTATCAGCCACGCACCATAGAGTCCTATGAAAGATCCCACCGCAATCCCCTGGAACTACAACAGAACCATGGTTACCTACAAAAGGAAAGAGGTCATGAGAGAGGTGAATGAAATGAATCAGTCTGGGAAGTACCATAGCCCAGTAGAGCTAAAGAAGTCTAAATTGAACAGGGATAGACGGTCGCCATCCAAGAAGCCTGTCAACAATAAGGAAGCAGAAGAGTTCTTCAGAAAGATGAAAACTTCAGATATGCAATAGTTTACCAACTCTGGAAGACTCTTTCACGGGTTTCACTCTTATCTCTGCCGTTGAGTTCCGATGAACACCAGAAGGTGCTCCTGAAAACACTAAATGAAGCATATGTCCCGATTGATACTTCTGTTGAACAATTAGAGAGAATGGAAGAAAGATTCTTTGAGGTTAATAGGATTTCCTTCAGCCGCGATGATTTGCCCCCAGGGGGAGTCGTCCACAACAAAGCCCTCCACTTGACTGTCAAATGTGAGGGCTATTATGTGAAGAGAGTGATGCTAGATGGTGGTTCTGGGGTCGATATTTACCCTCTCTCAACACTCTAGAGAATGGAGATTGGAACGGGAAGAATCCGAGCTAACAACATCTACGTGCAGGTCTTCGATGGGGTCAAGAGAGATATAATAGGAGAAATTGATCTGATTTTGACTATTGGCCCCATGGACTTCGAGGTGACTTTCCAGGTTTTGGACATGGACAACTCATACAATTTCCTCTTGGGAAGACCATGGATTCATGCTGCAGGAGCTGTTCCCTCCACTCTCCACCAAATGGTCAAATTTGAATATGATAATCAAGAAATTAATGTCCATGGAGAGGACGAGCAGTCCATCTACAGGGACCCTTCAGTCCTGTGTCTTAAAGCTAGGGAAGGCAACGAACATATTGTATACCAAGCTTTCGAAATTGTGGTCGCCGACCAATGTGAAAAAGGGGCCCCATTACCTCAACCTTGCTTATCTAATGCTTCGGTCATGGTTGCCACTCAGATGATTAGACATGGGTACAAGCCCGGAAAGGGGCTCGGGGTGTCTCTACAGGGCATCACTGAGCCTTTTACTTCAACCGCCAATGAGAAGATTTTCAGTATGGGTTTCCGAGCTACAGAGGCGAACAAAAATGGGCTGATAAGCATAGAAAAAAAAGGATGGGTCCTATCCCAGCCCATTTCACGTCTCACCCAATCATTTTCAAACCAAAGTATGTGGAAGAATAAAAGGCCTTCGCGGCTGAAGAAGCTGATAATATTTGTGAATCCTTGAAGCAAATGCTATATGAGTCTCACATGGTCTAGCGGGGGGAAGGCACGAGCGATGCCGAAGTGCAGTATATGGGATTGGATGCCAAACTCCAAAATTGGAAAGCTACCCTATTGCCTGTCAGACGGGAGTCCCGGTAGTCCAGTCTTGCTATCTCTTCTACATTACGAGTTATTTCAGGGTGTAACTCGAATGTTTTACTTTATTGTCTTTTGATTTTTATGTAAACCCTCATATCTTCAATTCAATGAAATGGAATCGGTATTTCATTCGTCTATATATGTCTCTTTCCTTTTGTTCTGATTTTGCTATTTTTTTTATCTTTTCCTTTTTCAGTTCTAATAATGCGGACTTAAATAACATGACATGCTTGCGGACTTCATGCCCAGATCCTTAAATGCTGTCTAACTGTGAAATAATGAATCAAGAACCAGAATATGATGAATATGAAGCTTTTAGGGAAATAAATCGAGAATTGGAAGAATTTGAGAATAAGCCTAAGCCAAACTCAAATAAAACCAAGCCAGTTAATTTGGGCTGTCCATAAGAGATCCTAGAAACCATGATAAGTATTCACGCTGATGAAAGAACTAGAGACGCATTGATCCAACTTTTGTTTGAATTTAAAGACGTATTTGCATGGTCCTATGATGATATCCAAAGGCTGAGCGTTGATTTAGTGGTACATAAGTTGCCTACCTGTCTTGGTTATCCACCTATTCAACAGAAGCAAAGAAAGTTCAAAACGGATCAGTGATAAGATCAAGGAAGAAGTCACCAAACAACTGAAAATGTGGTTCCAGTGCCGATGAAAGATGGGAAAACCCGAGTGTGTGTTGATTACCCGGATTTAAACAAAGCGAAGTCCCAAGGACAACTTTCTACTGCCGAATATCCATATCCTTGTTGATAACTGTGCTAAACATGAGTAAAATCTTTCGTGGATTGTTATGCTGGGTGTCACCAGGTTCTGATGGATGAGGAAGATGCAGAAAAGACGACTTTTACCACACCTTGGGGCACTTACTGTTACAGGATCATGCCATTTGGTCTGAAAAACACTGGGGCAACCTACATGAGAGTTATGACTGCCATCTTGCATGACATGATGCACCAAGAAATTGAGGTGTATGTGGATGATGTGATCATTAAATCCAAAACGCAAGAACCCATGTGCAAGATATGAGGAAATTTTTTGAGCGTCTGTGCAGGTATGACTTGAAATTGAAACCAACTAAATGTGAATTTGGAGTTTTGTCTGGGAAGCTTCTAGGGTTTATAGTCAGTCGGAGGGGTATCGAGTTAGATCCAACAAAGATAAAGTCTATTCGGGATTTGCCATCTCCGAAGAGCAAGAAAGAGGTCATGAATTACATCAGTTAGATTCATCGCTCAACTCACTACCACTTGTGAGCCCATATTCAACTGTTAAACGATCAAATGGACAGATGAGTGTCAAGAAGCTTTTGATAAAATCAAAGAATATCTGTCAAACCTGCCAGTTCTGGTTCCACCCGAGCCGGGAAGACCTTTTTTCTTGTACTTGACAGTCCTGAAAAATTCTTTTGGCAAGTATCCTAGGGCAACACGGTGTGACCGGGAAGAGAGAGCAAGCCATATATTACCTGAGCAAGAAGTTCACCAGTTGTGAAGCCAAATACACTTTGTTAGAGAGAAATTGTTACGCCCTAACTTGGGTCGCCCAGAAGCTCAGACATTATCTACTGGCTTGCACCACATATCACATAAACATGATGAATCCTTTGAAATATATATTCCAAAAGTCGATGCCTACAGGAAGGTTGGCAAAATGGCAAATCCTGCTAACAAATTTTGACATTGTCTATCTCACTCGCACGATAATGAAAGCCCAAGCCTTGGCGGATCATCTAGCTGAGTCCAGTCAATGATGAATACCAACCCCTAAGCACTTATTTTCTAAACGAGGAAATGAGCTCAATTGAAGAAATTCTAGAGGACACCAATGCTTGAAAAATGTTCGTTGATGGAGCTGTAGATGCAAAAGGTGTCGGGATCGGAGCAATTCTGATTTCACCCACTGGCAGCATTATCCGGCAATATAGACCGGCTTCGGTTCTTTTGTACAAACAACACCGCCGAGTATGAAGCCTGCACCTTGGGCATGAACATGGCAGTTGATCTGGATGTAGAGGAATTATTAATCATGGGATATTCTGATTTGATCATTCGGTAAGACCAAGGCGAATGGGAAACTCGAGACCTCAAACTCATCCCATACAGGCAACATCTGGAAGATCTTAGCAAATGGTTCAAGTCCGTCGAGTTCAGGTATATTCCTCGATTCCATAATGAGCTAGCGGATGCACTAGCTACTTTGGCCTTAGTGCTGCCATACCCGAGTAATTTTCATATTGACCCGCTAGAAATCCAAGCCCGAGAAAGGCATGGTTATTGTAATGCAATTGAAATGGAGCCAGATGTTCAGCCATGGTATCATGATATCAAAATGTTTTTGAAAACAAAAGAATATCCCAAGAAGGCAAGTGGAGATTAAAAGAGAACTATCAGAAGGCTTGCAAGCAGTTTCTTTTTTAAGTGGCGAGGTCCTATATAAAAGAACTCTAGATCTGAATCTGTTGAGGTGCGTAGATTCCCGAGAAGCTGAAAAGATGAACGAAGTGCATTCTGGAGTATGTGGGCCTCACATGAACGGGTATGTCCTTGCAAAGAAAATCCTCCGGGCAGGTTATTACTGGATGACCATGGAAAAAGATTGTTTTAGTTCCGTCCGGAAATGCCATCAGTGCCACATACACGGGGACCTGATTCATGCACCACCATTAGATTGCATCCTATATCAGCGCCTTGGCCGTTCCTTGCCTTGGGCATGGATATTATTGGGCTGATCGAGCCGAAAGCTTCAAATGGGCACATATTCATCTTGGTTGCCATCGATTATTTTCTAAAGTGGGTCGAAGCAGTCACTTTCAAAGCCATCACCAAGAAAGCAGTGGTGAACTTCGTGCATTCCAACATTATTTGTCATTTTGGTATTCCTAAAACTATCATTACAGCGATGCTGCAAATCTGAATAGTCACTTGATGAGGGACGTATGCGAACAATTTAAAATTACGTATCGTAATTCTACCCCTTATTGGCCCAAAGCTAATGGAGCTATTGAAGCGGCAAACAAGAACATTAAGAAGATCCTCAGGGAAATGAGTCAGGGTTCCAGACAATGGCATGAAAAGTTGCCCTTTGCACTATTGGTGTATCGCACAACCCTGCGCACATCGGTTGGGGCCACGCCCCTGCTTATTGGTTTATGGCACTGAAGCTATAATACTTGCAGAAGTTGAGATTCCCTCTCTTCAGGTCATTGTAGAAGCTGAGATCGAGGATGAGGAATGGGTCAAAACCCGGTTGGAACAATTGATCATGATTGATGAAAAGCGAATGATCGCAGTTTGCCACGGGCAGTTGTACCGACAAAGAATGCTCGTGCCTATAACAAGAAAGTGCGGCCTAGAAAATTCAAAGTGGGGCAGCTCGTTCTGAGATGTATTCTCCCCCATCATGAGGAAGCCAAAGGAAAATTTGCTCCAAATTGGAAAGGTCCATACATTATAAGAAGAGTATTGCCGAAGGGAGCACTGTATTTGGGAGACATCGGGGGAAATGACCTCGAGACAACTGTCAATGTAGACGCGGTCAAAAGGTATTATATTTGACCCCTTTTCACAGCTTTAACATGCTCCGATTAAGATGACGAAGGCTTTCTTTCTCACTACCCAAGCACTATCAACCCTTTGCAAGCCCGTTGAGCCAGTTTCCCTTTCTTTGATTACCCTCTTTGGAACCTAGAAGTTATTATGAAAAAAAAATGAAAAAATAAAAAAAAAAAACAAAAAACAAAAGAAAGACAAAAGAAAATAAAAAAACAAAGTTAATGGAACTACATTCGACTTGATTCCGAAAGGATACATAGGCAGCCTCTCTCTGGGGTTCAGTCACACTAACCAAAAATCCACATTCCCCTAAAAGTTGAAACTGGGGAGATGTTACAAAATGGTTCGGCGATGGTTTCGCCTGAAAGGTTCCAAAGTTGTAATTCAATCCAAATCCTTTTTACCCAAATCATTTTCAAGTCCTTCCGATCAATCAATGAGAATGTTACAAATAATTGGAGGATACAGTCACTTGGACCTGATGCAACCAAAATGAGACAAATAAAATGAGACTTATTGGTGAAAACCTTCATAGGCACCATAGAGCGATGGCGATCAGAGAAAATAAAAATGAGAGAGTGTTGTTAGTAAAAACTCGCAAAGGGCACTATAAGGCAATTGTGAGAAGAGAAATGAGAGAGTTCAGCTGGTGAAAACTCGCAAAGGGCACTACTGATCAAAAGAGGATCTTTACAGCCATTGGCATCCACGCAGTTCTAGGCAAGGTTTCTCGGTCTTGAGGCAAAAGTTGTGATGAATTTCTAAGAGTCGGACGATTTACATAGATCAGGCATCTAGTCCAAAAGGCATATCATGTTCATTGAAATCCGTAGGTACTCCAGATAAGTCAATTTTTCCTTTCCCTATAACAGATACCTCTTGTCTAAATTCATTGTCCATTCCGTTATTTGTTTTTCTTTGAATCCCTTTCGGTCTAACTCTGTTCCAAAACTAAGACAAAAAAGGGATGGCAAGATTGATTTACAGGGCTTCTGTTTGATACAAGCTAATATTCAAGAGGCACCCAGCCTTGGTGGGGGCATCAAGTCAACCCCGACTGGCCATGACGGTCGATGCTTCGAGATCAAAAACTCTCGAAAGGAGGAAATCAAATTGAAAGTGCCTACAAAGGTAAAATGAAGTTGAAAAGGTTAAGTACCAAATGGCTAACCATCTTGGTAAAGTTTGAAGAACCAAAGATTCCAAATGCTCTTAATTAAAAATAGGAGAAAGAAGTCAAAAGTGAAAGCCCTACAAAGGCAAAATAAATTTGAAAAAGGTTATGTCCCACGCGACCAACCGTCAAGGTAAATTTTGGAAAAGCCAAAGGTTCTTCGGGATCAGAATTGCAATCGGTATTCAGTAAACAACCAGTTGCAATAATAAGTGTCATAAAAAAAAGTTGGGCCGAGATCAAGTGCCTAAAACATTCAAGGCCGCAAAACCAACCACCGTTTCAAATTGACAAATTGTTCTTTGTTTGAAAAATGGGAAACAGTAGTAATCTAAAAGCAACCTTGCAAAAAGCAGGTGCAACCAAAAGGAAACGACGTGGGGGCTAGATACAGCTCTACAATAGCAACAACTCCAAAAGGGAGGTCTTCTCCAAATCCTATCCCGCATTTTATATATTAGAAAAATGAAAATGAAAATGAAAATGAAAAGAAAGAAAAGAAAGAAAATTCAAAATCATGTTCCAGTCCCTAGTTTCTTTTCCAACATAGGGTCTCCACTCCCTAATTGATTTTATTTTAGACATAAGGTCTTCACTCCCTAGTCGCTTTTCCAACATAGGGTCTCCATTCCTTAGTTGATTTTATTTTAGACATAGGGTCTCCACTCCCTAATCGCTTTTCCAACATAGGGTCTCCACTCTCTAGTTGATTTTATTTTGGACATAGGGTCTTCACTCCCTAGTCGCTTTTCCAGCATAGGGTCTCCACTCCCTAGTTGATTTTATTTTAGACATAGGGTCTCCACTCCCTAGTCGCTTTTCAAAAATAGGGTCTCCACTCCTTAGTTGATTTTATTTTAGACATAGGATCTCCACTCCTTAGTTGCTTTTCCAACTTATGGTCTCTACTCCCTAGTTGATTTTACTTTAAACATAGGGTCTCAACTCCCTAGTCTCTTTCCAACATAGGGTCTCCACTCCCTAGTTGATTTTATTTTAGATATAGGGTCTCCACTCCCTATTCTCTTTTCCAACATAGGGTCTCCACTCCCTAGTTGATTTTAGAAATAAGATCTCTACTCCCTAGTCGCTTTTCCAACATACGGTCTCCACTCCCTAGTTGATTTTTTTAGACATATGGTCTCCACTCCCTAGTCTCTTTTTCCAACATAGGGTCTCCACTCCCTAGTTTGATTTTATTTTAGACATAGGGTCTGCACTCCCTAGTTAATTATTTTTAGACATAGCGTCTCCACTCCCTAGTCGCTTTTCCAACATAGGGTCTTCACTCCCTAGTTGATTTTATTTTAGATATAGGTTCTCTATTACCTAGTCGCTTTTCCAACATAGGGTCTCCACTTCCGTTGATTTTATTTTAGATATACGGTCTCCACTTCCTAGTCTCTTTTCCAACATAGGGTCTCCACTCCCTAGTTGATGATATTTTAGACATAGGGTCTCCACTCCCTAGTCGCTTTTCCAACGTAGGGTCTCCATTCCCTAGTTGATTTTTTTAGACACAGGGTCTCCACTCCGTAGTCTCTTTTGAACATGGGGTCTCCACACCCAAGTTGATTTTATTTTAGACATACGGTCTCAAGTCCCTAGTTTCTTTTCTTTTCCAACATAGGGTCTTCACTTCCTAGTTGATTTTATTTTAGACATAAGGTCTTCACTCTCTAGTCGCTTTTCCAACATAGGGTCTCCACTTCCTAGTTGATTTTATTTTAGACATAGGGTCTCCACTCCCTAGTCGCTTTTCCAAGATAGGGTCTCCACTCTCTAGTTAATTTATTTTAGACATAGGGTCTCCACTCCTTAGTCGATTTTCCAACATAGGGTCTCCACTCCCTAGTTAACGTTATTTAGACATAAGGTCTCCACTCCCTGGTCTCATTTTCCAACATAGGGTTCTCACTCCTAAGTTGTGGCACCATTTTCACAATCAGGGTACACAATTCCAAAGAATCATGTTTTCTCCGCGTGCACCAGTCCCAACCTTTTATTTTCTTTCAATAATGAAGTAGTATAGAGTTTTTTTACAAATAACGCATGAAATTTTCCTAGTGAAACTGGAGCAGAAAAATTTCGTTCTTTTGTTTGTTTTGGTGTCCGAGCGGGTTTTACCTCGAGGCACAGGGTTCAAGATGACCAAAAGAAGAAGTCTCAATCCAAAATAAGAAAAGAAAAAGAAAAAAGAAGTGAATCCAAAATGCAGAAGGTGATGAAGGGACGTGGACTGCTCAAGACATGACTGAGGTCACGAGCATTGCATTTCCCGCTTTGATCAGAAAAAGCCGTAGAAGAATGAACTAGCACATACAGCTAGCAAGCATCAAGATTCAGATCAGAGTCTGCAGGAAGAACTGGTCGAGGCTCAAGATCAAGTTTTAGAAGACTCGTAGATAGGAATCTTGTAATTCATAACTAATAGGCTTGTTTAGCTTCTTTTCACTTTGATTTTGGTGTAATAAGGAGTTCAGCAAGCAGCACAGTAGCATCAGTGAAATCACAGCTTCTCGGTAGTCCCGGCTACCAAAACTCTCAGGACTATACTGACCTGATTCCTTTATAGCCAAGGATATGTAGGCAACCTCTGAAGCAAGGTTAGGTCAAACTTTTTCATAATGCTTCCAAATGGAGTGTGCAGTGGGCAAAAATTACTCATAATTGCTTACTTTATCTTTGCCTGAAAACTCTTCATGTTCTCGAGCAAAGAGGGGCAGCTGTGAGCACATAATTTTTTCCCTAACGCCTACAAAATCCACAAAATAAATTTTCTAATTGATTTTTTATTTTTTATTTATTTTTATATAATTTTAGGAATTTATTTTTAATTGTTTGTTTGCATTTAGTTGCATTTTTTGTGCATATTTAATATCTTAAAATCATAGAAAAACACCATAAAAATGTTCAACTCTTCGTCTCATAGCATTTTAGATGTTAATTGTATTTAGGATTTAATTACATTAATTAAATGCAGTTATCAAACCAAAATCACAAAAAAAAATACAATGGTCATGATTACATTTTTAGCTTTTACTTTTGAATTAATAATTTTCTTTCATTAGTGTTAAGTTAATTAATTATTTAAAGGATAGAAAATAGTAGGTAAGTCATTTTTGCAAAATAGGATTAATTTAGAATATTTAGTAAAGTGGCTACAATTTAAACTTGAATAATTATTGAAGAAAGAAGGGAAAAAAGGGTTGTTTTGAGTTTAAAATCGGACTGGGCCAAGTTTAAATGGCCCAAAATAGCCCTAATTCCCCCCAGTCCACTCCTAAAACCGGTCCACATCCCTCATAACCCAAATGACCCCGTTTTTTCCTCTCAATCCCACCCCTTGATCTCCTCTCATCCAAAGGTTCGCAACTAACCACCCCTTCTCCTTATATATGTTCGAACCGACCCCCCTCCCCCCCCCAAAATCCCAAAGACCCCTCATTCTTCATCTTCCTCAACTCCTCTAAACCTAGCCGCCCTAAAATCCCCAAATCCCTCGCCGACGGCCACAGCTCCAAACAACCCCAATCTTTTACCCCATAATCCTCAGCTTCTCCTTTCTCTAAAACATTTACCTTTATCCCTCAAATCCCTCAAAAAACCCCATTACAGTAGATCTAAAAACGCCAAGAAACCCTAGTCTGTCCTTTGCCGCTTCTTTCAAATTGATTCCAGAATCGATTTGACCTGAAACTTGAGTTAATCATTTGTTCTCAACGAGAACATTCGATTAACACTAGTTTCGGCTTATCTCGGAGATGCCGAAATCTGTTCAAGTTTCACTGGTCAGTCCTTTTTCCTACACTGTGAGCTCGAAAAGTATATTATTTTCTTCTCTTCTTTCTTTTATTTTCTTTCTTCCTCTCTTATGCTTAGATTGCGCCCAGCCAAATCATCTAATTGTGGTCTATTGTTAATTGTTATTTGATTGCACTAAATAGTTTTAGGTTAATTAAGAGCCTGTTTTAGTTATCTTTGATTATAATTAGTTGGTTCTATCGTTCAAATTGACAAATAGTTTGTTTAATGTTGCATCAACAATCGATTGTTAATATATTTTTTGCATATCTAGCTTAATTAATAAATTGCATGATTAGATTAATTGCATGATTTCGATTAGTTAATTACATTAGGTTAATCACCTAAATTTTGTTAGGCTTTGAGTATGTTCTGCTTTGAATAGCATAATTATTTCCCTATTTTTGTTTCTTCTGTTCCTTTAATTAATTGCATCTCAGCAAATTCTTGTTTTTTGTTTAATTAGACTAGTCTTGTCAATCCCCCTACATTGGTATTTAGGTCAGAAATTAGGTTCAAAAGAGGTAAAATACAAAGATTAAAGAGTGGAAAATGAGAGAAACTTCTAGAAAGGGATAGCTATCCTAATTTGTTAAGAAAAGATGTAGAAAATGAACTAAATATCTGGAAATAGGACAGTTGTCCAGTAATTGGTTGTTAAAAGATGCCCTTATCTCCTAAAATTCAGCTGACATCCTCCTATATTCCCTCCCCTTTTCCCTCATGTAGGACAGCCCCTACACCCTATATAAGAGACCAATTCCTTGCAGAAAAAGGACACACGAAACATCCCCTAAAATCCACATTCCTTTCTTCATTTTCACACCGATTTTTCTTTCCTTGAGTTTCAATTTAAATACAAAAAAGAAGAATAAAAAATAAATTCAAAGTTGCTTTTTCCTTTCATTTTTCTACTGGTTTTACTCCAATTCTGCTGGGATTTCGAGTGGCTACTGATTCTGTTGTTCTTGAATTGCTGAGATCCATCTCCTGTTTTCAGATTTTTGTCTAGTTATTTTCCGCTGATGTCTTGGCTTTTGTCGTTGCTCTTTCCAATTTTTTCAGAGGTCTAGTTTTTTATTGTCTATTCTGTTGATAAAGGTACACATTTATGAACTCACATATTTTGAATTTGACATAATCATGTGTTTCTGCCTTCTTTTGTGAATTTCAGACATTTATGGTGTTTATATGATGTTGTGTTTTACATTTCTCGTGAAATGTTCAAAAAATATTTTGAATTAAAATCAGTTGACTTTTCCATGTTACTGTTGTTCATAAACTCCTTTTAGGCATGTGCTGTCTTTATAAGTTTCTGTCTTTTATGCATAAATTTCAGTCCAAGTCTATTCTTAATGCTTTGTTGTATAATGGTTGGTAGTAAATCGTGGAAAGGAAGATCCATCAGTGAAATGAACATGGCTGCAGTTCATGAATTTGGCTACTAATTGGTCAAATTCATTAATCGCAAAGCCAAAAGCTAGAGAAGCAAAAGTATTTGAAGTCTTTGTAAATCGTCTCACCCAGTCGGAGTATGAATGACTGTATTTGTAATCGTACCCCTAATGTCAAAGGGAAATGTATTTCATCATTAGTTAATTGAGTGGGATTGTAATAAACACTGAAATTCTCTATGTTCTCTGTTAATCACCTATTCCTATTAGTATGTAATATATTATGGAATTACTTGAATGTTAATTGATGTTTTTTGAGCAGAAAATTCTATGACGAAATAGGATGACTTCTGAAGCAAAAGCTTAGAGACGTTGTTTACACAATTATAACCATTGTTTAATGCTTTTAATTTATTTATTTTTTAAGTATTGCCTCTCATGTTTTTGGATATGAACGTAGTTGAATTTGGGTTATAAATTGATTAGTAAAGTATCTAGTTAACTCTCTTCAACTCTGGCTACACCAATAAATCTGGGCTATTGTAGTAATAAAGGATAATTGGAACTGTGTGGTACTCTAGAAACTGGGCCTGGGCCGAATTTAAGTCCGCTACTTTGCCAATAATTGATTCAACATAGAGTGGTCGTTCACAAAATGGTCCATTTCTCCTTTAAAAGAGGAACGATAAACAATCATCAAACTCCTCCAACGATTAAGATTTAATTATTTCACATATACACATTTTCCACAAATTCATATCCATAATCATGGCATCACAACAAATCTCAAAGTAGTTTAGGAAAGTAATTCATAAATATCGTAGTTTGCTTTACGCGCATAAATAAATTATCGCGACTATGGGTACGATTCCCGTGGCATAATCGTGATACATATTTTCCAATTCGGGTGTGCATTTCATGCGACCTTACCATAACATCAAATAATAATAAAAATAAACATGTTGTAAATCGCGGGTGCGTGTCACGTGGCACGATTCGCAATGTGTGACAAAACAATAAGTGTGCGACATCGTGAGTTATTCAAATAAACTCCATAAATCCTAAAAGCAATTAAAATTCTATTAAAAGCTGTATAGAAGCGGTATACCTATAGGTTTAAAACGTGTAATAATTAGACATTTACGCTGAGTGTAATTTGTTAAGCGACCATGCTAAAACCACGAAACTCGGGAGTGCCTCATCACCTTCTCCCGGGTTATAGAATTTCTTACCTGGTCTTCTGTATTCGCGGACCATAAATAGAGTCAATTTCCTCGATTTGAGATTTTAAAATAAACCGGTGACTTGGGATACCATAATAATTATCCCAAGTGGCGACTCTAATTAAATAAACAATCTCATTTCGAATAATATCACTTTAATTAAAAAAACTCCCCTATCCCATATCCCCTATCCCTCGGAAAAAGGAGGTGTGATAGGGATTTGAGAGTCGAATTGGATTTGGATTTTGAAACAAAATACATATATGAACTTGTGGAGTTGTGGGTAGTTGAATCTACCCTTGGACCCGGGTTTTGACCGGGCGATCTCAGGGTTGACTTTTACCGAGTTTTGAAGAATTGTGCAAAGATCATAGATTTATTTATTGGAATTGATTTCTCCTGCATTATTTGATGATATTAAGTCGATTTTGGTTAGATTTGAGTAGTGGGGAGGTGTATTGTAAAGAAAAAGCTATTTTTTAATTATTGATTGAGGGGCTTTTGAGGTAAGCATCTTGCATAACTTTGTGAGGGGGAACTACCCTGTAGGGATTGGTTGTTTATATTATTTGAACTACGTGAAAGACAAGGTGACGAGTGTGTACACAGTCTTATATGTGAAAATTTGACCGCTTAGACTCTTAGATTTCTTGCATACACTAAATTGAAGTTTCTTTGTCATGTTATGTCCTCCATTGTTAAATTCACTCTTATATGCCTTATTTGAAGTTGTTGGTTCATGTTCTATTGCCCGATATACTCACACATGCTTTAATTGGAGTTGCTGCCTCTTTATTGTCTTGTTATCTCTTTCATAGTTGATTTATTCTTAATTGAAATCATTGTTACATCTTATCTCTTTCATAGTTGATTTATTCTTAATTGAAATCATTGTCACATGTTATCTCTTCCATAGTTGATTATTCTTGTTTGAAGCCGATGTTACATGTTATCTCTTTTATTGTTGAACTACTCTTACTTGAAGTCACTTTTACTTGTTATGTCCTACATTGTCGAGCTTATCCTTCTGTTTCATTGTATTGTTGTAATCCTTGTGTTGATTTACTTGTCGTACCCTCGTGTTGTTGTTGTTCTCGTTGCACTTTGTGTTGTTGAGCCGTGGGCTTTGTGTGGCTGTGGTTTTGGAATTGTTGTTATAGAAACGCTGTGGTGAATGAGCACGTGTGGTTCGAGTTGTTATATTGTGCTATTATGTTTTTGGCCCATGTGCGATTGTTGAGAAGATTATTGCGTGTTTGCATGTGACTTGCCCGTGCTATTGTTAATGTTGATGTTTGCACATGCGGCGTGACAAGACAAGCTATATATCTTGGGTTTGCGCATGTGGCGAGACAAGGTGGGATAATTATTATGCGTGTGTGGCGAGACAAGGCGGGCATTTACTTTATTATTGTGCAGGCAGCGAGACAAGGGGGGCTATGTCGGGGATGATTTGTGATGGCATGTGGATAATGTTATTGATGATAATTGTGTGGTGGTGTGACCTTCTTGTGTGTGTCATGCATATTACAAGCTTTGTTGTGTTGTTTCCAATGTGCTCCTCGATGTCTCGGATCTTACTGTTGATTTAAGCTGAGATAGTACATTTGCACAAGCATACATTCTAGCATGTCACCTATATCAGTCCAGGAGTATGAATCTTGTTGTTTATTGATCCGGTACATGTATCCTCATACACCTATCTTCTGTGTGTGGATTGGACTATTGGCATATGAGTTGTCCATACGGATATGAGGTATTGTTACTGTTGGCACGTGAGTTGTTCGTGCAGGTCTGAGGCATTTATGGTATTGGCACGTGAGTTATCCGTGCAGCACGTGAGTTGCCCGTCCAGCACGTGAGTTGCCCGTGCGGTTGTGATTGTTAATGTGGGCACGAGATGCCAAGTGATTATGATTCGTGATTTTGGACCCGTGATCGTGATTATGAGGTATGGTACCTCGGGTGATTCCTGTGTAAACCTTTTGTAAGAACGGTTGATTCACTCGGTTGTTACTTGTTTTCATTATTTGATTACACTGGTGCCTTCACTGCATTCTGATTATTTTGCGATGTCATCACCTGTTTACTCCTTGTTGCTAATCGTTGCTTCTACTTTCTGTTTGCTAGGGTTTTATTGTTGTCTTACCATGTTTAGCATTGTATTAATATTCGTTCCTCTGTTAGATTTATGTTTATACTTGTACAGGTTATTATATCCAATAGGTGTCTTGACTGTACCTCGTCACTACTCCACCGAGGTTAATCTTGATACTTACTGAGTATCGCTGTGGTGTACTCATACTACCATTGCTGCACATTTTTGTGCAGATCCAGGTACCTCGGAGCGTGCTGGTCATTAAATAGTTGATCGTGTATTGCTATGGAGACTTTAAGGTATACTTATTGTCATGTTCGCTGGCCTCGGAATCACCTTCTGAAGTTTTACCTTGAACTGTTTATTTCTATTCCAAATAGTGATGTATTTGATGATCTTCGTTACTCATAGAAAGGCTTATGACTTGTACTATCGGTCTTGGGATATTGTACATCTATTGATGATTGTTGGCTACGTGTTGCGATTATTGGTTCATAGTTAATTGATTTAAATCTATTAATAACTCTTTATGTGTTAGACTTACTTAGTCCTAGGGACTATGTGCCATCATGACTCCTGAGGAGGGATTTTGGGTCGTGACAAGTTGGTATTAGAGCTCTATGTTCATAGTTGCTACGAGTCATAATCAAGTTTAGTAGAGTCTTGCGAATCAGTACGGACACGTTTGTACTTATCTTCTAGAGGCTACAAAGCTATTAGGAAACTTCACTTATTTCATTCCTATCGTGCGATTTTATTGATTTCAGAGTTTGAGCCTTTGTCATTCTATTCTGTCACACATGGTGAGAACACGAGTTGCAGTTCCAGATGATGCTGCCCCCAGTGCTAGTGTTGCTAGGGGTCGGGGCAAAGGCGTAGGCTGAGAAGGAGCACGTGACAACTAGAGCACCTGCTAGAGCAGCAGGAGGAACCACCAGTAGCTCCGGTTGGGGGACAGGTACCGAAGGCGAATGTTGTTACCCTTGGACTTCAGGAGACTTTAGGGCAGTTCCTGAGCATGTTTGGTACATTGGCTCAAGCGGGATTGGTTCCAGCTACACCAACTACTTCATAACCGGGGGAGGAGCTCAGAGCACCGCATCCCGTACTCCAGAGCAGCAGGTCCATGTTAGTCAGTTCCGGGTGTCATGCCGGTACAGCCTGTTATTCCGGTTCAGCCTGAGGTCAGGCCAGGGGCATTAGAGGAGGAGCAGAAAAAGGCTTGAGAGGTTCAAGAAGTATGATCCACCTACTTTCAGTGGCATAGCTAACGATGATGCATAGGTTTTTCTATAGAAGTGTCACCGTATTCTCCGCACATGGGTATTATGGAGGTGAGCGGAGTTGCTTTTACTATATTTCAGCTGTCAGGGGCATCGTATCAGTGGTGGAAGGTTTATGAGGAGGGTAGGCCAGCTGGCACAGCACCACTCACTTGGACTCAATTTCAGAGATGTTTTTGAAGGAGTTTGTTCCCCAGACCCTCAAGGATGCATGACGCACGTAGTCCGAGCAACTGCACCAGGGCACTATGATAGTGTCGGAGTACGCCATTAGATTCAGCAAGTTGTCCCGACATGCACCTACCTTGGTTCCTACAGAACGAGTCTGCAGATTTATCGAGGGGCTAAATTATGGTCTTAAATTCAGCATGGCTCGAGAGTTGGAGATAGATACTCCGTTTCAGCAGGTTGTAGAGAACGCTCGCAGGTTGGAGGGTATGCAGGGTCTGGAGAGGGAGGACAGAGAGGCTAAAAGGCCTCATGTACCAGGAGGATCTATTGATCCCTATGTTGGAGGCAGGGTGCATTATGGTAGAGGTTTTGTGGGTTAGCCAGTTCAGTTTGCACTTCAGGCTTCACGTGGTGTCCAAATATCCATGGGTCCCAGAGTACCCGCACATGATAGCTTCCACAGCCACATCAGCAGAGAGGTTTCTTTGATGTGAGGATACCAAACACATGATGAGGGATTGTCCCAGACTTCGGACGGGTGTACCACAACAGAGTATTCAGGCTATGAGTTTCGCTCAAGTTGTTATTATACCTACATAGCCAGCTAGGGGTGGAGGTCAGGCGGGTAGAGGTCGTCCTAGAGGGGGAGGGCAGGCCATTGTTATGTATTTCCTGGTTGGTCTGAGGCTGCTACACCAGATGATGTCATTACAGGTATTGTTTTGGTTGGTTATAAAGATGCATTAGTATCGCTTCGATCCAGTCCCATTAATTGGTAAGAGTCATCCTACCTTGCTTCATATGTTGTTATGTTTTGTGATTCTTGTACTCTGCTCATATGTTCACGCAGTAGGGGAATTATATTGTTATAGCCGTGTCTATCATTCTGGTTTGGTTGCTATTAATGGTCATGAGGCTTGGGTGGACTTTCTGTTAGTTAATACGGTAGATTTTGATGTGATTTCTGGATGGTTTGGCCCGACTTGTGATTTGGGTGTTCTACAGGTATGGGAAGCTTGTTATGTGATGTACTCTTGGTTATACAAGATTGAGTTAGTAGAGTGCTTTATATATTAAGACGCTTATCTTACTTGTGATTCCGAGCCGAGGATGGCAACCTGGTGTTCTTTGTGGATAGACGTATTTGTACCGGGCTATGTGCCTCGATAAAGTTATGTTAGGGTATGATTCATTGTGGTTGCTGTGTGTGTCCTGCTTCTTTTTTGTGGATTGGATTCGTAGTATGGTATCGGTGAGGAGTTGTACCTGTTGAACTTGTTTGATAGTTCTCTCATACGTTACTCTTTCCATGTTCAATTATATTTGGGTCGTGCTTGTTAGGTTGGACGGTGATATATGTGCCCAAGTAGCGTCTTGGTGTGGCTTGTTGGACGGGCGAGTAATTATGAGTTTCACATGTTTCTTGCATCATTGTCGGTGTTTTGAAGGTTAGGAACAAGGTTCTAGTCGATATGAGGCTATTTACTGGTACCGGATTGGGTAACGGGCAGCTATTGTGGTTAGAGTTGTTGCTATGGGTATATGGGTGGTGTATTGTTTCGTGTGGTTATACCTTTTGCATGTATTCATAAGCTATTACAGCTAGTTGAGGATTTTACAGTGTGTTTACGTGAGAATCGGGTCCTCGATGGGTGCTAAAATTTGGTTCCAAGGCTTATCGACATGAGTGGAAGGAATAATCTTCGGTTGTGATGATAAGCTTATATCGTGATTTGATGGCTTGAGAAAGACTCTTGGCATGTTCGAATATGAACGTTTGTTTAAGAGGGGGAGAATGTAACAACTCGGCCAGTCATTTTGAACTTTAGCATTATTGTCAGTGCTTCGAGGTCTTGAGTGGCTTCATATTGTGTAATATGACTTGCGTGCATGGTCAGATTCGCTTTTCGGATGTTTCTGGATTCATTTGGATGAGTGATTCTCATTTTAGAAGCATAAGTTGGAAATGTTGACCAAGGTTTGGCTTTTTGTGAATACTACTCCGAAACGGTGTTTTGATGACTCCAGCAGGTTCATATCGTGATTTTAGACTTGGGAATATGCCTGGAGTTGAATTCGGAGGTCCCTAGGTTGATTTGGTTTGTTTTGCCGAAAGTTGGCAATTTAAAGGTTTAGAATTTTGATAAGTTTAACTGTAGGTTGACCTTTTGTCTATCGAGTTCGGATTTTAGTTTTGGGACTTGGAATAGGTCTGTTTTGTTATTTAGAACTTGTATGCAAAGTTTGGCGTCATTCCGAGTTGATTTGATAGGAATTGGACGCGCGGTTGTGTTTTTAGAAATTCTTTAGTTTCATATAAATTTCATGTGTTTTGGAGGTCTGATTCATGGTTTCGGATGTTATTTTGATGATTTGATCACGTGGGCAAGTTCGTGTTATATTTGTAGACTTGTGTTGATGTTTGGTTTGGAGCCGCGAGGGCTCGGGTGAGTTTCGGACGCGTTTCGGAGTGTTCGAGAGTTTTAGTTTTTGCTGGTTTTGAACAGGTGCTGCAAATCTAGGAAATGCGAGATTTTGTTCGCACTTTCGATCTCCGCATTTGCGAGGAGGGAGCCGCATTTGCGAAGGTAGCTAGAAACTATCATGTTCGCATTTGCGAACTCAGTGTTCACATTTGCGAAGGGGCCTGGGTTGGGGGAGTTCCGCATTTGCGATCACAAGGTCGCTTTTGCGATCACAAGGTAGCTTTTGCGATCAGTCCTTTGTTTGCATTTGCGAACTTTATGTCGCAATTGCGACAGTAGCAGGGGTGTGATAAGTGTCGCTTTTGTAATCATTCTTTATATTTGCGGGGTTCGCATTTGCACCACCTGCGCTTGGACATAAAAGGTGGAAGACGGGATATTAGCCTCATTTTTCATATCTTGAAAACCTAGACTTGGTAGGAGGCGATTTTGAAGAGGGATTTTCATCTACAATCATTGGGTAAGTGATTTTGATCAATTTTCAATTATTTTACATGATTATATATGAGATTTAACATCAAAATTATGAGAATCAAAATGAAATTTTGTCTACGTTTTAAAAACACAAAAATTTGAGATTTGAGCGTCGAATTGGATTCGGATTTTGAAACAACATACATATATGGACTTATGGGGTTATGGGTAGTTGGAATCTACCCTTGGACCCGGGTTTTGACCGAGCGGTCCCGGGGTTGACTTTTGAGAAATTGTGCAAAGATCATAGCTTTATTTATTGGAATTAATTTTTCTTGCATTATTTGATGTTATTAAGTCGATTTTGGTAAGATTTGAGCAAAGCGGAGGTGTATTGTAAAGGAAAAGCGATTTTTGAGTATTGATTGAGGGTTTTTGAGGTATGTATCTTGCCTAACTTTGTGTGGGGGAACTACCCTGTAGGGATTGGTTGTTTGTATTATTTGAACTACGTGAAAGATGAGGTGACGAGTGTGTACACGGTCTTATATGCGGAAATTTGACCAGTTAGACTCTTAGGTTTCTTATGCACACTAAATTAAAGTTGTTCTATCATGTTATGTCCTCCATTTTTAAATTCACTCTCATATGCCTAATTTGAAGTTGTTGGTTTATGTTCTATTGCCCAATATACTCACACATGCTTTAATTGGAGTTGCTGCCTCTTTATTGTCTTGTTATCTCTTTCATAGTTGATTTATTCTTAATTGAAATCATTGTTACATCTTATCTCTTTCATAGTTGATTTATTCTTAATTGAAATCATTGTCACATGTTATCTCTTCCATAGTTGATTATTCTTGTTTGAAGCCGATGTTACATGTTATCTCTTTTATTGTTGAACTACTCTTACTTGAAGTCACTTTTACTTGTTATGTCTTACATTGTCGAGCTTATCCTTCTGTTTCATTGTATTGTTGTAATTCTTGTGTTGATTTACTTGTCGTACCCTCGTGTTGTTGTTGTTCTCGTTGCACTTTGTGTTGTTGAGCCGTGGGCTTTGTGTGGTTGTGGTTTTGGAATTGTTGTTATAGAAACGCTGTGGTGAATGAGCACATGTGGTGCGAGTTGTTATATTGTGTTATTATGTTTTTGGCCCATGTGGGATTGTTGAGAAGATTATTGCGTGTTTGCGCGTGACTTGCCCGTGCTATTGTTATTGTTGATGTTTGCACATGCGGCGTGACAAGACAGGCTATATATGTTAGGTTTGCATATGTGGCGAGACAAGGTGGGATAATTGTTATGTGTGTGTGGCGAGACAAGGCGCGCATTTATTTTATTATTGCGCACGCGGCGAAACAAGGGGGATATGTCGGGGATGATTTGTGATGGTCTGGGGGCAATGTTATTGATGATAATTGTGTGGTGGTGTGATCTTCTTTTGTGTGTCATGCATATTACAAGTTTTGTTGTATTGTTTTCAATATGCTACTCAGTGTCTGTGATCTTACCTATTGATTTAAGTTGTGATGGTACATTTGCACAAGCATACACTGTAGCATGTCACTTATATCAGTCCAGGAGTATGAATTTTGTTGTTTATTTATCCCGTATACAGCCTTCTATGCGTTAATTGGACTGTTGGTACGTGAGTTGTCCGTGTGGATATGAGGTATTATTACTGTTGGTACGTGAGTTTTCCATGCAGATCTAATGCATTAATGGTATTGGCACGCGAATTGTTCATGTAGCACGTGAGTTGTCTATGCGGTTGTGATTGGTAATGTAGGCACGAGATGCCAAGTGATTATGATTCGTGATTTGGGATCCGTGATCGTGATTATGAGGTGTGGTATGTACCTCTGGGTGATTCCTGTGTAAACCTTTTGTAAGAACTGTTGATTCACTTGGTTGTTACTTGTTTTCCTTAATTGATTTCACCGGTACCTTAACTGCGTTCTGATTACTCTGCGACGTTATCACCTATTTATTCCTTGTTGCTAATTGAGTTTCTACTTTCTATTTGCTAGTGTTTTATTGTTGTTCTTACCATGTTTAGCCTTGTATTAATATTCGTTTCTCTATTAGCTTTATGTTAGGGGTGCTTATAGAGCAGATCAGGCAGATAATTGTGCTTAACGGTTCGGCTTATCGATTATCGAATTATAAATGTAGTAATCTGTTAGCCATATAATAAGACAACGGGCGTATTAAAATCGGATTAACGATTATCGGGCGGTTTATTGGCTAAACCAAATATAATTGTTTTGGTATAATATTGAAATGGATTCTTTTTTATGGGTGGTTTTGTTGATGGCTTCCTGTACGCATCCTAACAAACAGGATGAGCTGGATAGAATTGAAAATTCGGGTGGGAATGTTATAAATTGGAATGAACATCGAACCTTAGGAGTTCTTGCTACTTCAAGATGTATAGGAAAGTGTAAATATAAATATTCTTAACGGGTTAACGATTTATCCAATAAGAAAATTGATTAGTCCATCCCTAAACTATTAAGCCGTTAATTATAAAATCTCAATTCATTCACCGTCCATTACCCCGATAATCCGATACCAATAAGCCAATAAGCTATATGTTCAGTTAACGATTTCGGTTCGGTTTTGAACAGCCCTACTTTATGTTTATACTTGTACAGGTTATTATGTCTAGCAGGTGTCTTGATGGTACCTCGTCACTACTCCACCGAGGTAAGTGTTGATACTTGCTGGGTACCGCTTTGGTGTACTCATGTTACGCTTGCTGCACATTGTTGTGCAAATCCAGGTAACTCAGAATGTGCTGGTCATTATATAGTTGATCGTGTATTGCTGTGGAGACTTCAAGGTATATATGTCGTTGCGTTCGTAGGCCTGGGAGTCACCTTGTGAACTTTTACCTTGAACTATTAATTCTTTTCCAAATAGTAATGTATTTAATAATCTTCGTTACTCTTAGAAAGGCTTGTGACTTGTACTACCAGTCTTGGGATATTGTACATCTATTGATGATTGTTGGCTATGATTGGCAATTAGTAGTTCATATTTAATAGTTAATTGGTTTAAATATGTTAATAACTCTCTATTTGTTAGGCTTACCTAGCCATAGGGACAAGGTGTCATCACGACTCCTGAGGAGGAATTTTGGATTGTGATAGAGATATGAGCTAATTCTTGCTTCAGCCAAGAAATTCTAACACCATTTGTCTTATCATATCTCTTCTCTAATTCACTCCAAATATCCCTAGCAAGCTCTAACTGTTCAACACTATAGGAAATTTGCTTAGTGAGAGAATTAGTATGCTAAGACAACACTAAATCATTACAACGTTGTCGTTGCCTGCCAAGGGAGAATAAAACGGAGGCCTTTCAGAGGTATCATGTGCCAAATCTAGTTTCTTTCGAACTGATAAGGGTACAATGATGTTTCTCTTCCAGCTACCATAACAGGAGCAATCAAATGGAACAGAGACTAAGAAGCCCCCAAAACAGTAGATGGATTAACGTACAAAGAATGGTAAGGATGAGTGTAATCACTCGGATAAAAAGTGGTATGACGAGAAAAAGAGGAATCAGAAGTACTCTTATTAATAACAAGAGTAACAGAACTAATCGCCATCTTCAGCAAGAAAATCACCCACACTTACACTCAGACAAAAATACCAGTAATAGGAAGATAAATAAAAGATACCTTTAGAAGAAACTACACACAGCTATGCATGTAAACACTATCATAGGATCGAGCAACAAACAGAAAGTGAGAATAACAATGTTACCTAAGTAAATGCATTTGCAACCAGAAGGGGATGGCCTTGTAGACGATTAAAAGCTGAAACCAATGAGTCATGAAGGCACAAACAAAGACTTCTAATAAGATCGACGAACCACCGACCCAAAAAAACCCTAACTTTTTGATAAACGTCAAACAATTGAACAAAACACAAACAAATCAGCTAATCCGCGGAAGCAAGCCAAAATCCTTGAAGAAAAGCACAAACGATCATTGAAACCCTAGGAATCAGGAATTGTCTGCAACTTCGAACTTGACAAAAACTCATACGAGAAATGATATATATCGAACGAGAGATGAGCTCAAAATCTAATATGATATGGGCTCTGATACCATGTTAAGTGGCTAAATCAAGGTGAAATTGGTGACTAAAGATTGAAAAAATTAAGGTTCATAAGTTGGTATAGAGAGAGAGAGAGAGAGAGAGAGAGAGAGAGAGAGAGAGAGAGAATTTGATATTATTAATTTAAAAAAACGAAAGTATTTTCTATACAATATGAGTCCAGGTCTCTTGTGTCTGTAAGACACAGAACAAACTAAAGTCAGATCTCTCTGTAACAACATCCCTGTATAACAATAATTTGCTATAATGGCTAAGCTTTTCTCATAATCAAAATTTTATGTTATATTTTACCTTTTTGTAATATCTTTTTTTCTATAACATCAATATCCTTCTTTATAATATAATGCTCTTTGATAGTCATCACTTAATAATATCCATGAAGAATCTATAAGATTATTTATAATAAGTCCAGAGATTTTGATCAACTATTTTGAAATTTTAATGCACCATTTATGATTAAATAAATATTATGTTAGTATATAATTCAATAATTAAGGATTTAATTTAATTTCATTAAGATATGCTTGTATATTGTCGGATACCCTTTGCTGAAAGTTTGGACACAAATCTTTGCCAATTCAAGCGTTGTGTTGCTAGTAAGAGACTGGAATTTACAAAGCAGACTACAATTATAGAATTTTTCCATCAATCGTGAAAGAATTTAATGTTCAAGTAGATTTAAAATGTCCTTGGAGTTTAAATTTTTTTACGATTAGTTTTTGTAAATTTCTTAGCTTTTTAAATACTTAATTAGTAAATTATTAAAAAGCTGATTCTTGGATAATTTTTGCATATAATTGCCGAATAACATTGTCAAATATTATCATTGGTGCATAACAAGTCATTCATTATAAAAGTCATATCAGAACTAATGAAATTAATATAGAAAGGATTGATTGTACCCAATTACAAAAATAACCGCCCCATCTAACTTTTGCCCGACTAAACAGACTATGTATAAATACGAATGTTGGGCTGAGCCAAATAAAAAGAAAGCAGCTAACCGGCTCCACTACTTGGGCTACTAACTCTAGCAGTATTCTTTCTTATCCCTTATTATATGGTTATACCCCTCTCAAAAAATTCTGGATGATCTCAGTAGATCCCAAAGTGGCTTGGTTTCTTTCCCTTTGATCAATCAGTACATATTTTGGTATCTTACCAAACTGCTTTCTTATTTTCTACTTTACATGAAATTACTTTAATTTTGGGGTTTGACTTCTATTTTATTTATTTAAGGGTGCTAGTTCTAGAGTGTTAATTAGGGATATGTCACGGCCCAGTTTCTCCTATAGACCGTGATGGTGCCCAGCGTCGCCACTAGACAAGCCAACGGTGAAATAATCATGTAACTGTTGTTTTTAATAAAATTTTCAAGTAGTTGAATTCCATTTATTAAGAAAATGAAGAGTAGAAAAATTTAATAGAGGTAAAACGAAGGCTAATGAATGAGCAAATACAGTGACATAAATACTCCAAAACCATAAAATCCACTAGTATGTGTTTCAAGACCTGGTGTAACAAGTGTATGAGCAACTAGTAGAATATATAAAACTCTTAACTACTGTCTGAAATAAAAGTAGACAGAAAATAGATGCAAAAGAGAGACTCTAGGTGCTACAGCACGGCTTATGAAGCAGCTCATCACTATGCCTCGGGGTAACGGGGGTGCGCATCGATATGACCGCCAGATGCACCTGCCTCAGATCCTGCATGATTAGTGCAGAAGCATAGTGTGATTACATAAACAACATATACCGAGTAAGTATCTAGTGTAACCTTGAAGAAGTAGTGACGAAGGGTAGTCATCGACACTTACTGTGGGTTAAAATAAAATACAGGAGCTCTAAATAAGCATGGGCAATGTAAATAATAAATATAACTCAATAACAAGCAGTGAATAATAATTCTTTCACTAATCCAATTCAATTTCTGTCATTAAATAATTATAACCGCTCAAGCCATAAAATTATATCAAGCATAATTAGGCTCCGAGTATTATCATGCACGAATTTTGCCGAGGTCATACGGTCCGATCCAATATATTGTGTACACTGCCGAGGGTCGAGCGGTACGAACCATAGATGTATCTATTCTACTGCCGAGGGATTTGGCGTGCTCCAAGAAGAGAGGATACTTTATGAACATCCGATTTAAAAGTTATTACAAGGCTAATACACAAAGAAGCACAATTTCTATCGACGGTCAAGTAACTCGCCAAAACTCAAGTAAGTAAAATTCAGTCTTTTACAATTCCTCTATCAAGTACCAATATGATTCAGGCACTTTAATTAACAAGTAGGGTGCAAACATTACAAGTATTTCATGATTTGGGTCCTAAACTACCTGGACATAAGCATAATTAGTAGCTACGCACGGACTCTCGTCAACTCATGCATACGTAGCCCCCACAACTAGAAGCAAACGGTAACTTAAATCACCTATGTGGTAAATTCCCTCTTACAAGGTTAGGCACGACACTTACCTCGTACCAAAGCTCACTTTCCGGCCTCAAATTCACTCTAAAGAACCAACTTGGCACCAACTAATCTGAAGCTAGCCAAATATTGTATAAAATAATTAATATACGCTCAAAAGTTAATAATTTATCTATTAGAGTAATTATCAGACCTATATTGAAAGATTCTTAAAATTCACCTCCGGGCCCACGTGCTCGGATTCCGAAAATCTTCAAAGATAAAGCTTACCCTCAGCTGGCCTACTTCCGCATCTGCGAACAATGGCCCCCTTCTGCAAGCCCGCATCTGCGGCGCACGTGCCGCACCTGCAGCCTTGTCCGCTTCTGCGGTCGTTGGCTCACTTCTGCGAGCTCGCACCTGCAGCTAGCTCTCCGCAAGTGCGATTGCACTAGACGCTCTGCTGCTTCAGCCATTTCTCCTAGTCCAAACGACTTCCGCGTATCGTCCGAATGGCATCAGGGGGCCCCGAGGCCTCGTCTAAACCTACCAAAAAGTTCGTGACCACAAGACGGACCTGCTCGACCTCTGGAAATATGGAAAACAACACCAAAACTAAGAATCACGCTCCAAACCAAATCGAATGAACCTATGAACTTTAAGTTCTTCCAACTTGCTCTGAATGCGTCGAATCATTCTTAAACTTCTCGGAATGACACCAAATTTTGCGTGCATGTCTTATATCACTATTTGGAACTATTCCCAGGCTCAGAATCCCAAACAGACCTTGATAACACCAAAACCTGCTCCACACCAAATTTAAAGAACTTTAAAACCTTTAATAAGCCAACTTTCAACTTTTGGCGCCTAAACGCTCCCGATTCATACAAAACCCGATCCGAACACACGCGCAAGTTTGAAATCATCATCGAACCTATTGAGATCGCCAAATCCCGATTTCGAGGTCGTTTACTAGAAATACTGACCCAAGTAAAACTTACCACTTTAAAGCCAATATTAAGGGACTAAGTGTTCAGATTTTAACCCGAACCCTTCCAAACCCGAACTAAGCATCTGCGCAAGTCACAAAATAGAGAAAGCACATACGGGGAGTCTTATTTAGGGGAACGGGAATCTAAAAAGCAAAACGACCAGTCGGTTTGTTACATTCTCCACCTCTTAAACAAATGTTCATCCTCAAACATGTTAAAATCGTACCTTAAGTGCCGAATAAGTGTGGATATCTGCTTCGCATGTCCTCCTCGGTCTCCCAAGTCGCCTCCTCGACTGGTTGACCCCTCTACTGAACCTTTACCGCAGAAATCTTCTTGGACCTCAACTGGCGAACCTGCCTGTCAACAATGGCAACTGGCTCCTCCTCACTCTCATCTAGCCGAACCGTGCTGAAGTCTAACACATGCGACCTATCGGCTTGATACTTCCGAAGCATAGACACGTGGAAGATCGGATGAACTTCTGATAGACTGGGAGGCAAAGCTAGCTCATAAGCAACCTCCCCAACTCATCTCAACACCTCAAATGGACCTATAAACCTTGGGCTCAACTTGCCCTTCTTCCTGAACATCATGATTCCCTTCATCGGTGAGACGTTCAAGAGAACCTTCTCGCCCACCATAAAAGATAAATCATGTGCCTTCTGATCCACGTAACTCTTCTATCTGGATTGTGTTGTGCGAAGTCGCTCCTAAACCAACTTTACCCTTTTCAAGTCATCCTTTACCAAATCAATACCGTATAACTTAGCCTTGCCGAGCTCAAACCATCCGATGGGCGAACGACATCACCGACCATATAAAGCCTCAAAGGGAGCCATCTTGATGCTGGACTGATAACTGTTGTTGTAAGAAAACTCGGCCAAAGGCAAGAATCAATCCCACTGCCCTCGGAAGTCAATCACACATGCTCTGAGCATATCCTCCAAGATCTGAACCGTCCGCTCCGACTGCCCATCGGTCTACAGATGAAAGGCTGTGCTGAGCTATACCCGGGTCCCCAACTCACTTTGTACTACCCTTCAGAAATGCAAAGTAAACTGAGGGCCTCTATCTGATATAATGGAAACAGGCACACCATGCAATCGAACAATCTCCTGAATTTAAATCTGGGCCAATCTCTCTGAAAAATACGTGGTCACCGCTGGAAAAAAGTGCACCGACTTGGTCAACCCGTCGACGATGACCCAAATTGCATCAAACTTCCGCAAGGTACGCGGCAACCCAACTACGAAATCCATCGTAATGCGCTCCCATTTCCACTCAGGTATAACCATCTGATGGAGTAGGCCACCTGGCCTCTGATGCTCGTGCTTAATATATTGGAAATTAAGGCACCTCGCTACATAATCAACTATGTCCTTCTTTATCCGCCGCCACCAATAATGTTGCATCGGGTCACTATACATCTTCGTAGCACCTGGATGAATAGAATACCGACAACTGTGTGCCTCCTCTAGAATCTTTTCCCTTAATCTTTCAACATTAGGATACATAGACGACCTTGGAGTCGCAGAACACCATCCTCACCGATAGTAACCTCCTTGGCACCACCCTGTAGTACTGTCTCTCTGAGGACCAATAAGTGTGGATCGTCGCACTGGCGAGCCTTGATCTACTCGAATAGTGAAGACTGGGCGGCAGCGCATACAAGAACTCAGTTGGGCTCTAAAATATCCAACCTCACAAGTCTGTTAGCCAAGGACTGAATGACTAAAGCTAATGGCCTCTCCTCTGCTAAAATGAATGCCAAATACCCATACTCTCCGCCTTTCTGCTCAAGGCATCCGCAACCATATTCGCCTTGCCCGGATGATAAAGGATGGTAATATCATAATCTTTTAGTAACTCAAGCCACCTGCGCTACCTCAAATTGAGATCCCTCTGCTTGAACAAATTCTGCAAGCTGCGATGATCGGTGTAAACCTTACAGGACACCCCATAAATATAATGCCTCCAGATCTTAAGAGCATGAACTATCGCGGGCAACTCCAAATCGTGCATGGGGTAATTCTTCTCGTGGGGCTTCAGCTGAAGTGAAGCATATGCAATAACTCGCCCCTCCTGCATCAGTACACAACCCAAGCAAACGCGTGAAGCGTCGCAATACACAATATACATCCTCGAACCAGAAGGCAACACTAATACTGGTGTTGAAGTCAAGGCGGTCTTGAGCTTCTGAAAGCTCGCCTCACGGAACGGAGCACCCTTCTGGGTCAATCTAGTCAAAGGTGCTACAATAGATGAGAAGCCCTCCACAAACGTCGATAATAACCTGCTAACCCCAAGAATCTACTAGTATAGGTCGCTGTGGTAGGACGAGGCCAACTCTGAACTACCTCGATCTTCTTGGGATCTACCTTAATACCCTTACCTGATACAACATACCCCAAGAATACTACAGAATCTAACCAAAACTCACACTTGGAGAACTTAGCATATAGCTTCTATTTTCGCAAGGTCTGAAGCACCACTCTCAAATGCTGCTCGTGCTCCTCCATGCTGCGCGAGAAGATCAAAATGCCATCAATGAAGACAATGACAAATGAGTCAATATACAGCCTGAACACCCGGTTATCAAATCCATAAATGCCGTTGGGATATAAGTAAACCCAAAGGACATCACCAGAAACTCAAAATGGCCATATCTAGTCCGGAAAGCCGTCTTCGAAACATCCAAATCGCGAATCTTCAACAAATGGTACCCCGATCTCAAGTCAATCTTAAAGAACACCCTGGCACCTTGCAACTGATCAAACAAATCATCAATACGCGGCAACAGGTACTTGTTCTTAATGGTAACTTTGTTCAACTGGCGATAATCAATGCACATCTGCATAGTCCCATCTTTTTTCTTCACGAATAACATCGGTGCACCCCAAGGCGACACACTCAGTCTGACGAACCCCTTTGCTAGCAACTCCTCAAGTTGTTCTTTTAACTCCTTCGGAGCCATACGGTACGGTGGAATGGAGATAATCTGGGTACCTGGAGCCAAATCAATACAGAAATCAATATCAACATCCAGTGGCATGCCTGGAAGATCAGAAGGAAACACATCGGAGAATTCCCGGACCATGGGCACTGAATCAATCGTCGGAGTCTTTGTAGTAGTATCCCGAACATAAGCTAGATAAGCCAAAAAACCCTTCTCGACCATGTGTCGAGCCTTCAGAAAAGAGATAACCCGACAAGATGCACTGACAGACGAACCCTTACACTCCAATCTAGGAAGCTCTGGCATAGCCAAGGTAACAGTCTTGGCATGGAAATCAAGGATGGAGTGATATGGGGACAACCAATCCATGCCCAGGATGATCTCAAAGTCAGTCATATCGAGCAACAGAAGATTCACTCTAGTTCATTACCACAGAAAGTAATAATGCAGGACCGGTAGATCCAATCCACAACAACCGAATCGCCCACAAGAGTGGACACATAAACAGGAGTTCCCAAGGACTCACGAGGAACACCCAAGAAATGAGCAAACAGAGATGAAACATATGAATATGTAGATCCTGGATCAAATAGTACCGAAGCATCCTTACCGCAGACAGAGATAATACCTGTGATCACGGCATCTGAGGCCACTACATCTGGTCTGGCCAGAAAAGCATAGAATCTAGCTGGAGCGCCACCTGACTGGCCTCCACCTGTCTGACCTCCACCTCTAGGACGGCCCCTACCCACCTACCCTCCGCCTCTAGGCGGTCGGACGGATAGTGTGGTAGCTGGTGCTGTAATGATAGGCTGCTGCCCCTGCTGCACTGCTTTGCCCCAAAGCCTGGGGCAGAACCTCCTCACATTACCAAGATCCCCGCACTCGAAACAATATCTCTGTACGGCAGACTGCTGACCTGAAGTCTGACCCTGATGGCCTGAAGGCCCACTGGAGGAACCCTGAATAGCTAGTGGGCGGTAGGAGCTCTCTGGAATGGTGCTGAAATAAGGCCGCACTAGAGCACCCCGAGGAGGCGGCGGTGCTCGATATATGGGCCTGCTAGATTGACCCCTCACAAACTGACCCCTGCCACCAGCCAGGGCACCACCGAATTCTCCAGAATATCGAAACCGCTTATCCCTCGTCTCCTGCTCTCGGCTCTGCTGACGGACACCCTCGATCCTCCGAGATATCTCCACATCTAGCTCGTAAAAAGTCCCTATCTCAACCTCTCGGGCTATAGTGGCCTGGATACCAGAGTGCAAACCGGCTACAAACCTCCGCACTCTCTCTCCATCGGTCGGAAGTATCATAAGTGCATGGTGAGACAACTTAGAGAATCTCGCCTCATAGTCGGTCACCGACATCTGGCCCTGCTGGAGCTGCTCGAACTGAAATCGCAACTCTTCCCTCTGAGAGGGTGGAATATATATGTCTAGGAAGAGGCGTGTAAACTAGTCCTAAGTCATGGGAAGAGAACCTGCTGGTCTGCTGAAAAGATAGGACTACCACTATCTAGGGGCCCTGCCCTCCAGCTAAAAGGTGGTAAAGTCTACCCCGTGGGACTCCAATATGCTCATGTTGTGCAGTCTGTCCCTGCACCGATCAATAAAGTCCTGAGGGTCCTCATGTCGCTCACCTCCAAAGACAGGAGGATGTAGTCTGGTCCATCTATCCAATAGCTTCTGCAGATCACCAGCTGCAGCTAGCCTAGGCTCAGTATAGCTGTTGCAACTGGCTGAGCTCCGCCCACAGGTAGTGCGCCCGGGGTCTAATATACGGCAGCTGCATGCCTTGGAGCCTGAGTGGTAGGGGTCTATGCCCCCCTCCCCTCCATCCCCTCCCTCCCCCCCACCCCCCGCCTGAGATATGGCTGGGTCTGCTGGAAATAAACCAGCCTGAGTCATAGCATCCATGGACTGCAGCATACGACCCATGACCTCGGGGAATCCTGGCGCGGACATGAAATCCGCTAGGGCTGGCTCCGCTGCAGGCACCTTGTCCTGGTCCTCAATAATAGGATCATCTACTGGATCCATTGGTGGCATAGCTAGAGCAACTCTAGGACGTCCTCGTCCTTTACCACGAGCTGGAGCCCTCCCTCGGCCTCTGCATTGGCCTCTAGCTATAGGGGAGCAGCTTCTCCATGATAGGGTACATCTTTCGTGCGTGTTCTCACCATCTGTGAGAGACAAGAGAAATATACTTAGCACTACATCAACTGCACCATAAGAGATGAAGAAAGAGTAGTTTCCTAATACCCTATAGCCTCTCGAAGATAAGTACGGACGTCTCCATAACGATCCGCAAGACTCTATTAAGCCTGCTCATAACTTGTGAGACCTACGTGAACCTAGTGCTCCGATAGCATGTTGTCATGACACAGTTTCTCCTACAGGCTGTGATGCCGCCCAGCGTTGCTGCTAGGCAAGCCAACGGTGAACTAATCATGTTATTGCACTTTTTAATAAAATTTCGAGTAGTTGAATTCCAATTATTAAGAAAATGAAGAGTAGAAAAATTTAATAAGGTAAAACAAAGGCTAATGAGTGAGCAAATACAGTGACATAAATACTCCAAAATCATAAGTCCACTAGTATATGTTCCAAGACCTGGTGTCACAAGTGTATGAGCAACTAATAGAATATACAAAACTCTAACTACTGTCTGAAATAAAAGTAGACAGAAAATAGATGCAAAAGAGAGACTCTAGGTGCTGCAGAACAGCTCAGGAAGCAGCTCACCACTAGACCTCGAGGTAACGGGGGTGCACGCCGATAAGACCGCCAAATGCACCTGCCTCAGATCCTGCACGATTAGTGCAGAAGTGTAGCGTGAGTACATAAACAACATGTACCCAGTAAGTATCTAGTCTAACCTCGAAGAAGTAGTGACGAGGGGTCGACATCGACACTTACTGTGGGCCAAAAATAAAATACAGGAGTTCTAAATAAGCATGGGTAATGTAAATAATAAATATAACTCAATAACAAGCAGTGAAGAATAATTCTTTCACTAATCTAAGTCAATTTCTATTATTAAATAATTATAACCGCTCAAGCCATAAAATAATATCAAGCATAATTAGGCTCCGAGTATTATCATCCACGATTTTTTCGAGGTCGTACGGCCCGATCCAGAATAATGTGTACACTGTCGAGGGTCGAGCGGCATGAACCATAAATGCATGTATTCTACTGCCCGCCAAAACCCAAGTAAGTGAAATTCGATCTTTTACAATTCCTCTATCAAGTTACAATATGATTCAGGCACTTTAATTAACAAGTAGGGTGCAAACATTACAAGTATTTCATGATTTAGGTCCTAAACTACCTGAACATAAGCATAATTAGTAGCTACGCACGGACTCTCGTCAACTCGTGCATACGTAGCCCTCACAATTAGAAGCAAACGGTAACTTAAATCACCTATGGGGTAAATTCCCTCTTACAAGGTTAGGCAAGAGACTTACCTCGTCCCAAAGCTTACTTTCCGGTCTCAAATTCACTCTAAGGACCCATCTTGGTGCCGAACAATCTGAAGCTAGCCAAATGTTGTATAAAATAATCAATATACGCTCAAAAGTTAATAATTTAGCTATTAGAGTAATTACCCAACCTAAACTGGAAGATTCTTAAATTCACCATCGGGCCCACGTGCCCGCATTCCTCAAATCTTCAAAGATAATTGTTACCCATAACCTCACGAACTCAAATATATAATTTTCACTCAATCCCATAACTATTTCCGTGGTTAAATTCCAATTTTTATCAAAACCTTGATTTTTCAACTAAACCCACAATTTCTACACTTTATATGCTAAGAAACTACCCAAAAATACATGTATTAACCTCACCTCATATAGAAATTACTTACCTCAAAGTGCTAGGTGAAAATTCCTCTCTAAGAAGCTCCAAAATCGCCCAAGAAGTGAAATAAATGAGCCAAAATAGCCTAAGTCCCGTATTAAATGGACCCTTCTGCCTCCAGCGATTTCCGCTTCTGCAGAGAATCCCTGCTTTTGTGGCTCCATCGCAGATGCGGCTCTCCCTCAGCTGGCCTACTTCTGCATCCGCGGACAATGGCCCACTTCTGCGAGCCCGTGTTTGTGGCGCACGTGCCGCACCTGCGGCGTTATCTGCTTCTGCGGTCGTTGGCTCGCTTTTGCGAGCTCGCACCTGCCGCTAGCTCTCCACAGGTGCGATTGCACCAGAGGCTCTACTGCTTCAGCCATTTCTCCAAGTCGAAACGACTTTCGCGCATCGTCCGAATGGCATCTGAGGCCCTCGAGGCCTCGTCCAAACCTACCAACAAGTTCGTAACCACAAGACGGACCTGCTCAACCTCTCGAAACACGGAAAACAATACCAAAATATAAGAATCACACTCAAACTAAATCGAATCAACCTATGAACTTCAAGTTCTTCCAACTTACTCCGAACGTGCCGAATCATACTTAAACTACTCGGAATGACACCAAATTTTGCGTGCAAGTTTTAAATTACTATACGGAACTATTCCCATGCTCAAAATCCCAAACGGACCTCGATAACACCAAAACCTGCTCCAAACCAAATTTTACAGAACTTTAAATAAGCCAACTTTCAACATTAGGCGCCGAAATGCTCCCGGGTCATCCAAAACCCGATCCGAACACATGCCCAAGTCCGAAATCATCATACGAATCTATTGAGACCGTCAAGTCCCGGTTTCGAGATCGTTTACTTGAAATATTGATCCAAGTCAAACTTACCCCTTTAAAGTCAATATTAAGGAACTAAGTGTTCCGATTTCAACCCGAACCCTTCCAAATCCGGACTAACCATCCATACAAATCACAAAACAACAAAAGCACATATGGGATGGAACAGAGATCTAAAAAATAAAACGACCGGTCGCGTCATTATAAGATATTGGTCAGTGTGCTGAGAACATGGAATTTTTTCTTTGACACGTGAGATTTGACTGCGCAAAAGGGGGATATACAAGGAGTATAACAAGTCAGAAAAGAGCTGCTTTAACTTATAGTATAAACGTATGGTCTCAGCAAATGACATCGAATCATTTATACAAGTTGGAATGGTTGTCTGCCCCAGAAATATCCGGAAAAGGAGTGACATTTCAATTTTGGGATCTTGATATTTAAGACTCAGTTACGTTGTCAATAGGGTTTTAGTTTATTTCCAAGATTTATACGAATTAATGCTCCTACTACAGCCATTCAACATGGCTATGTAACAGTTAATAGCGATCATCAGTAAGTATACATTAGGTCCAAAATATGCTGAATTCCTATATCAAAATTAAAGAAGTTCTATATCTAGCTCGGTTCACTAAAGAAAACTTCAGAACTATAATAAAGGTTTTCTACTAGTAGCTTATTTAAAGAAAAATCTTATTCCGACAAGGAAAATGATTTTGTTTTACTTGGCTAGTTTGGATTGATTAGTAAAAATAGTACTTAGAAAAGCAGTACTGCAATAAACTGACTAGAAGGTTTAAAAAAAGAAAAAAAAGGAAAGAAAAAGTCTGTTGCCACTTGCCAGTGTGTTTTAATTTTTCTAGAGTGTGAAATTAACATTTTTACCATCTAGAACAGCTGTTTAGCAGTCAAGTAGTATGCCGAACTTCTGTCAATGCTTCGTTTATTCAAGATGATAACCACTAATTATATTAGTAGGTGATTTTCCTGAATTTTTACTGCGAGACTTAAGTTTCAGACCTTTTTCTTTGTTAAGTGTGGTGCAACTATATAACGGATATAAAGTAGATAATATCGAATTATTAATTTATAGAGTAACATTTTCTGGTCGTTTTACTCCATTTTAATTAGTTATAAAACTCTTTTGATGTGGGCTGAGATTTATATTCGACTGAGTGTTCACAAAAGTATATAAAATTAAAGCTATATAGGGATTAGTGGTTTAGGCTAGGATGAATTGTTGGATTTGAAGATGTGTTTTGTTGGACTGATTACACATTGCCTTTGATTTTTATTTGTAGCCAGTGAGTACAAATATGAGAAGTAAGCCGTTGTCAATATCTTTCTGCGCATTCTGCCCTAAAAGATATGTTAGGTTGACTCCATAAGTGAGGGTTATTTTAAGTTTACATCAATAATTAGCTTATTCTGGATGTTGACTAAAGATTCAGAGGGTTTCTCTTCTGTATTCGGAAGGTAAAACAGATATCGATTTCAAAATTCACAGGTTAAAAAGAACTAAGTGTCACTCTTTTTTTCTTTTTTTTTCTTAAAGAGTCTTTGTTTGCAAAGCAAACTTCCACCATACTTGGATAAAAGGTGTGTTCTAATAGATTGGTAGCACGATTAGGAATTTGTTTGCAAAGCAAACTCCGACCAAATTTATACAGAGAATCCATATTACAACTTAAACAAGTTTGAGATTAGGAATTAATTGAGGAGTTAGATGTAATATTTTCCTTATTAAGTACGCAATGTTGGCGTGGATTCTTACTTGGATTAGTTGTATTTTTATACTGCAACAGTATGAATATTTCATAGGACAGTCACTCCTTTAGTTCATATCATTTGGAATTTAAGAAGTAAAAATAAGCAGTTTTACGGCGGATAACCATTCCATAATACACGTAGGGAAGGAACCTCGCGCTTTTTTTCAGTTGCTTTGACCTATTGGTGGGACAAATAATAAAAGAATTAAAATCGACACCAATTAATAGAAAATCCCATTTTTCCAGTTGTGGAAAAAGGATAAATAAAATTTTAGTTGTTCGAATCTAGACTGTTGGGAAAAATAATAATCCCGTCCAGAAATCATATCCACGATAAATAATAATAACACAAGAGAGTAACAACCACACCAACTCTTTTAACGAGGTAAATACAATACCCGAGCAGAGCAATATTACCACTATAATATTACAACTTAATAATGTCAAGAGACTACTACAATTTTGAAAAAAATAACACTCTTTATTTAAAATACCTCATTACAATATTTCTGACACTCACTTTTTATCTCGTATACTACAATCTGTAAACTTCTATTGATTCTCTTTGTTTTGGTGTGTTTAAACCGAGAGGGAAGCATCTCTATTTATAGGCAAAGCTGCCAGCCTCTCAGCCAATGAAATTGATTGGTTCTTTGCAATTTGCATAGTCCAGACTTTGTTTTGGTTTTGGTCTTGTTGCAACTTGCAACTTTATTTTCAGTCGCCCTTATTGCAAACAACACTTTATCTTCATAGTTTTTGACCACAAAGACCAATGGTTGTTCAACATAGACTTCTTCTTCAAAATAGCCATTCAAAAAGGTTGACTGGACATCTAGCTGATGGATCTTCCACTTCATTTGCGCCGCCAAAAAGATCAGCAAACGAATTGTCTCCATGCGGGCAACAGGTGCATAAACTTCTTCATAGTCAATGCCTTACCTTTGCTTGTAGCCTTTAGCCACAAGTCGTGCCTTGTATCTCTCCACATCTCCATCAACATTCTTCCTTGTCTTTTATACCCATTTTACTCCAATTCTCGATGACCCTTGGGAAGATTTGTTAACTACCAAGTAATGTTCTTCTCTATTGGCTCATTCTCCTCCTCTATGGTTTGTCTCCACCTTTTCTCAAGTGCTTGACACTTGGTTTTCTTCCACTCCATGCTTCTTGAGGGGTTTGATCTCTAATATTTCTTGTTGTTTAGACCTATTGTTCAAATAAACTTCACAAGAAACAGCTTCGGCCCAAAATTCCTTGGGCATACTTTTAGCTTTCAACATAAATCTAGCCATATTAAGAATCTTTCGATTCTTTCTCTCTATAACTCCATTTTGTTGGGGTGAATAAGGTACCGTTAGAGGGCGACGAATTCTATGAGACTGACAAAAGTCATTACATTCTTTGAAGTGAATTCACCTCCTCTATCGGACCTTAAAGCTTTTACTTCATAGTCACTTTCTTTTTCCATAAGTACTTTAAAATTTTTAAAAGCAGCAAAAGCTTCAGATTTTTGGTCCAAGAAATAAACCCAAGTCTTTCTATTAAAATCATCAATGAAAAGCAGAAAGTATTTATTTTTATCAAAGGAAGGTGGATTGATTGGTCCACACACATCAGTGTGAACAAGTTGGAGTGATTTGGTTGATCTTGGCATACCCTCCTTTGGAGAACTCCTCCTTGCATGTTTTCCAATAAGACAAGCTTCACACAATTGATTGGGATGGTTGATTGATGATATCTCATGCACCATGTTCTTTTCTCCCATTGTTTTGAGTGCTTTAAAATTTAAGTGCCCAAATCGCATGTGCCAATACCATGATTCATCTTGCACATTAGCCTTCAAAAACTTTGCATTAGATGTCTTAAGATTCAGAGAAAATAATTTGTTCTTGCCATATGCACTTTAGCAATTAGAATTCCACTTAAATCTCTAAGCAAAAGATGCATACTTTTCATGTGGATGTCATATTCCTTTTCAAGAAGTTGTCCCAAACTCAAAATATTACTTTTTAATTTCAGGACATAATAAACATCTTGAATTAGCTTAGGACTACCATCTTTACAGGAGATCAGAATCGTACCTATCTCTTCGATTTGAATCTTTGAGGTCTCTCCAAAGGACATTACCTCTCACCGTTTTATTGAACTCCACAAACTTTTCTTTGCATCCACACATATGATTGCTTGCTCCATTGTCCAAATACCACGAGCTACAATCATCCCTATCTTCTTCCTTGAGTGCCAGCAACAACGTTGGCTCATCTTCGTCTTTCTTGTCGTCAACAAGGTTAGCTTTTTCTTCAACATTGTTACGACATTTCCAAGAGTAATGGCCAAATTTATGATGATTATAACACTTAATTTTGGATATATCATACCTTTGTCCGTTATTTTCTTGGTAGTAGCCACGTCCTCTTTCTCCTCTTTGTCCACAGCCACGACCTCTTAATGTTTGGTGGATTTTAACTTCATTGTTGAAGTTGTTACCATTACTTCTTCCTCTTCCATGACCGCCACCGCCTCCTCCCCGTCCATTCCCTCGATCAGCTCTTTTCACCTACATAATCCTTGAAGGATGCCTGAGTTTTAAGAAGTTGCTCCAATGGCACTTCTTAGCTCTTTTTGATCTTTTCTTTGTGGGCCTGTAAAGAGCCCTCTAATTGCTCTACCATAATAGAGTCTAAATCTTTAGACTCCTCAATAGCGCAAACCACAAAATAAAATTTAGGTGTTAAAGTGAGAATGATCTTTTCTACTACACGGACATCTTCTATGTTCTCCCTTTATCTTCTTAATTGATTTACATCAGCCTTCACTTTTGAACAATAATCCGAAATGTATTCGGATTCTTTCAATTTTAAAATGTCAAAGTCAGCCCTTAGAATTTGAAGTTTTACCTTCCTCACCTTGTCAACTCCTTGAAGAGAATTTTATGAAATCTCCCAAGCTTCCTTTGAGGTGGTAGCATCTGCCACCTTCTCAAATATGGCATCATCCAAATATTGGTGGATGAGCGTGAGGGCTTGTAGATCCTTCTTCCTTGTATTTGCTAAGACATCTTTTTTATTTTCAGGCACAACTTCCTCATTACAGGGTTTTGCATAACCTCTATCTATGATTTCCCACACATCTTGAGAGCCAAGAATGGCTTTCATAAGTAGACACCATTTCTCATAATTATCTTTTGTGAGACGGGGTACTAAAAAGACAACGTACCATTATTTTCCATGGCTCTAATACCACGTTGTTGGGAAAAATAATAATCCCGCCCAGAATAATATCCACGATAAATAATAATAACACAAGAGAGTAACAACCACACCAATTTTTTTAACGAGGTAAATACAATACCCAAGCAGAGCAATATTACCACTATAATATTACAACTTAGTAGTGTCAAAGAGACTACTATAATTTTGAAAAAAATATCACTCTTTATTTAAAATACCTCACTACAATATTTCTCACTCACTTTTTATCTCACATACTATAATCTGTAGATTACTCTCTCTAACTTCTATTGCTTCTCTTTGTTTTGATGTATTTTTAATTTTATTTTATAAATTACCTCACTGCATTATACCACCGTACACTATTATCCCACCTCCAGAATGAGCATGATAACACACTAATACCACTGGATAGTGTTCTAACAGTGTACAGATTCTAATGCAGTAGGGCTGATTTTCATAAATATAATAATAGAAAGTACAATGATGGAGGGGGGCATCGACCTGACCTCCATATAGGGAAGGTATACATCCTTGATCGCCCACATTTGGTGACCAACTGTACCTAGATAGCTAAGGTGAGTTAGACCTATAGTGATGTAATGGCTGTCAATCTTATAACATGGATCGACAGTCATATATACAAAAACGATGAGTAGTGACTTTAGGTCAACTATACAAAAAAGTACAAGTATTCCTAATTCTACTGGGTGAGTGTTCCTTCTCATACAATTGGTTCTATCTCTAAATAAATTATTGGAATCTTCTTCGGAATGTACTATATAGCAAAGGATAAAAATCTTCAATTTTGCTTTGGCTTTTGCGAGGAAAGCAAAATGGAAGATGACTATCAAGAGTATGCCGTATAGTAGTGGAGTGGCAATGGTATTCTCCGGTGCATATGGGAGACTGGTAACAATGATGATTCTGCATCTCCTTTGCTCCAGTGTAGTCATTTCCTTTCCAGTTTTTGGCTCATCTGCTCCTGTTAGCATCTTGTTCATATCGCAAATATAGCTGTGTTGCCTATTTATACAGTGCATGTTCTTCCAGTTGGTTGTCCTTCGTTTGGAACCAGTGCGCAATCCAGTGAAAAGAACCAGTGTTCCTGCAAAATAACATTGATATTAGCATTGATGTTTTTGCAAAACAGTGGGAAGGGAAGTGCTTCAGTAGGATCAATCTGTTGGTTGCTTCCCTTCTAGTGCAGTTTCTGTTGCATCGTTGTTATTGGCACTTCTATTGGCACTGTGGCAGATTATGAGTGTAGAAGGCCAGGATGGATGCTGCCTTTGTTGTTCTTGTAGCTTTGTGTTTTTCCAGTTGATGTTTGCTCTGAGAAATGTGTTCTGTCTGTGTGCTAAATTGCTGCTGGTGCATAGATTCCTTCTCTTCTTGTTGTTCCAGTTGAGCAATGTTGATTGCAATTGCAATGCTTCCTTGTGTAATTTGCTGATGATAGCCCTGTGTACCAAATGTCTTCTGGTAATATTGTTGCTGCTGCTTGGTAGCTGTGATGAGCTGGTTGTGCTTGCAAAGGTGATGTATTGGTGTGTTGAGTTGCTCTGCTGGCTGAGTAAATGTTTGAGCTGGTCTCTATTACCTGCTTTGCTGAAGACTGTGAGTTGCCGATGATCAAAGCTTGGGTTGCATTTGCAAGGGCTGCTGCAATTGGTGCTAGGCCATATTACTTCTACTGCTGTGATCCAATGTCCTTTACTGTTTCTGCTACATTTTGCATCTTTACCAGTCAATTTGAGTGGCCAGTGTTCTATATTCCTGAGTTTCCTTTGAAGTGAAGTTTTGTGAGTTTATGTTGGGCAGATTCGTGTCGAAACTGAAGAATAGGCTCTGTGTGGGTGTTCCTTTGCTGATTTCCAGCCACCTAAAAGGTACTCTAGATGCTGGCATGCCTATCTGGTCGAGCCAAATCTGTCCTCCATCTGATTTCCAAACACTTGAAGGATATATCATGAACAAACATAGTGCATTTCTAATGCTAAGCTCCTTCATCTGTACTTTGATGGCACATTTAGCATTTAATTTCTGCAAAAAGAAGAGAAGAGAGAAGAGAAAATCAGTGAAAGAGTAAAGTTGCAAATGCAGTAGTTTGTTGTTATTAAAGAAACTGCTGATTTTGAGCTGAAACTCCCCTTGTTTCTGTTTCCAGGGGTGTTGTGGCTTGGAGTTTTGTGCTGGTTGCTGGGCCTCCCATTCTGCATTTCTGTCACTGCTTCTACTGTCAATATTAATGTTTCTGTCACTGCTTTTAGCATTCCTCAAATGTTCCATATTGCCGCTGCAATCGATGTTACGCCTGATGCTAGAACATAATGAATGTTGCGTTTGTTGATCTTGTGGCTTTGTGTTTCTCCAGTTGATGGATACTTGCTCTGGGCCATTGGTATGATTAATTATCCACTGGAAAGGTCTTTGTTCCCTCACAAACAGTCGTGTGACTGAGTGCAGCTGGGTTCGATCACCTATACATTGTTCTGTCTTTAGCTTGAGTACTGAGTCACCCTTGCAGCATCTTGTGTTCCATGTACTTGAGCAATGACCAGTGTGTCTTCGACCCAAGCCTATATTCTTATGTTTCCAATGAAGTGAAGTGATCGAAACTTTGAAACCTTGATTCAAATCTGACCCCCTGCTGGTTTCAACACTAACAGATTTGTAAGTTGTTCTTCTTGGCTTTGCCCAATACCTTTGAACTTTACTAGACGCCCTCGTGACTGGCAATTTTAGAAGTCCATTGAGAGATCTCCATTCCTGCAAAATTAGTACTGGAGTTATGGGGGAACTGGGGAGTGGGGAGTGCTGCAATTTGGTAAGCATTTTGCTGTCCAGGTATATTCTGAAATGTTGTGTTGCTGGGAGTAGATGCCGTCCTGTGTTACTGGTATTTACTGCATCCTTAACAATGTAACTAGCTGGTCTATCAAATTTGATTGCCCTGTTGCTATTGATATCAGTTCTTCTGTTCATCTCTTCATTGAGGTACCAGCAGATTGTTGTTGCTGATCTGCAGTATTCCTGCACACTTAACAAAAGGATTATGGAGGTAAAGGGGCAAATGAGCTGCTGCAATTAGGAAACCTGTAGTATTTTTGCTTTATTGGGTTCTGAGTTCCTCAAAGATACTTGCGACAATTTAAGCATTAACAGAGTCATGATTGTTAGAGATCAATTGTGATGGCCACCTGATTTGCTTAGATTTCCTGTGCCTAAAGGCTGGAAAGCCTTGAAGATCAAGACATAGCTGTCCCCTTAATTGAACAGGTAAGTCATGTTGGTCATTGTAGTGAGTGGTGGTGTTCAGTTCATGACTCAATTTGGCAAGTGTGTCAGCTGGACAGTATGCCTCCCTCAAAATATGTGTACATTTGAAGTCCTGGCAGTGTCAAATAAGTTTGATTATATCAGCTATAATCATACTGATATTCCAGGGTGGGTTCGAGCTGCCAGTTAACCACTGTACTAACAATTGTGAATCACTTTCCAGGTGGATTTTTGTATGCCCATTTCCAATGCACCAGTGCATACCAATATAAGCTGCCTCTGCTTCTGCTTGATTATTGGTAGCTTCTCCTAGTGGGATTGCAATTGCATGGACAAGGTGTCCATGATGGTCCCTCACTATGATTCCTGCCCCTGCTTTCCCCGGATTTCCTAATGCACTACCATCAGTGTTGATTTTCACATAGCCTTGTGATGGCCTTTGCCAGATCACTTGCTGGGCGGTGAGCTGGTGTTTTAGCTTTTCAATGACAGAGTATGTATCTATCCAGTTTGATGGCCAGTTTATGTTGGGGTATGATGTTCTAAGTAGAAGGAAGAGATCAGCTGTGATAGAATACAGTGTTCTAGCCACAGAGGATGTTTTCCTTCCATACTTAGCTGAGCATCTATTCTTCCACAGGTTCCAACATATGATGATTGGTAAGGTATCTATGACTAGGCTATGCACCTTATTTTCCTTTTTCAGGAGCCACCATTTCATTAAGTGCATTTTCAGTGATTGCCTATGGTCAAGGATACCTACTGGCCCGTTGAAGTATTTCCAGATAATTTTAGCAAAGTGTCCACTATGAAAAATATGCTCCACTGTTTCCACACCAGGTCGGATGCAACAAGCACATTTTGTGACAGTGGGGGGTCCAAATTTGGCCGTCCTATCATCAGTGGGAAGCTTGTTTCTCAAAGCTCTCCACAAGCAGAACGACCATTTGAAAGGGCTCTTTTTGTGCCATGTCATCTTGTTTGAAAAGAGGATCTGGTTTCTATCCCTTAGCACTGACCATGTTGATGAGCAAGAGAACTCACCAGAAGTGGATGGTTGCCATATTGGTTTGTCTCTGAGGCAGGGATTATAATGTATCTTGGTTCAAAGGATGATGGGAATCATGGCCACAGGTGCCATTTGATTGAGTTTTTGAATGTCCCATTGTCCGTCACTCCAAAATTTTGAGACCCTGATATTACCTGGCCTGCCTCCTATTTGTCTGTAACCGGCTAGGTGTCCAATACCTAACCAGTTATCCCACCAGAAGCTGGCGTTTCCTGCATGCAATCTCCATTTGATGTGAGAATCAGCAGTCTTTTTGGTGATCATCATTCTTTTCCATGACTGCGATTGTCCAGAATGCCATTTTTTGGACATGGGATGGGATCTTTGGCAGTATTTGGCGAAAGAAACTCAGTCCATAATGTGCGTTTGGTTCTGAAATTCCACCACTGTTTGTATTCCATGGACTTACAAATTTCAGTGATGGATCTCAAACCAATGCCCCCTTCTTCCTGTGGGTAAGTTAGTTTTCGCCATGATGCCCAATGGTACTTATTCCTCTCCTTGTTCATCCCCCAGAAGAAATTGGCAGCTAGTTTCTCAATTTGTTTAAGAACAACCTTTGGGGGTGTGACAGCAGAGAGCAGGTGTATGGGGAGGGATTGGAGAACATGTTTTATTAGAGTCAGCCTACCACCATAGGACAGCATCCTACCATGCCATCCTCTAATCCTGCTTACTACTTTAGTGATGATGCAGTTGAAGTGCCTAATCCTCTTCCTGCCTGTGTACAGAGGGCATCCTAGATAGGTAATAGGTGAATCTTTTCTGGTGAATCCTGTCATGCGTTGAATTCTACTGTTAGTGTAATGGAACACAGAGGAAGTAGTCATGAAATGGCTTTTATTTTTATTAATTTGTTGTCCAGATGCCAATTCATAATTCTGCAGCACTTTCATGATCTTTAGCAATGAAGTTTTACATCCAAAGGTGAAGATAATCACATCATCTGCAAAACTTAGATGTGTGATTTGAGGTCCTCTCCTCTCCATGTAAAATCCATTAAAAAATTGATCATGTGTGAGGTTGTTAAGCATTTGGGATAGCAGTTCTGCTCCCAAAATGAAAAGTGAGGGGGCCAAGGGGTCACCCTGCTTAAGACCTCTGGTGGAATGGAAAAAACCATATCTGGTTCCATTAACTATGACAGAGTACCAATTGTTTGACATTGTTCGCCAGACCATGTCAATGAATGTTTCTCCAAATCCCATCCTTCTCATCAGGAGACATGTGAAGGACCAGGATACCCTATCATATGCTTTGGCCATGTCCAGCTTTATAACTATATTAGCACCTCTATTGGGCTTTTTGATCCCTTGAACAATTTCCTGTGCAAGCATAATGTTCTCTGAGATGCTTCTGCCTTTTATAAAGCCAGACTGATTTGGAGAAATAATTCTAGGGAGGATAGGAGTAAGCCTCAAACTAAAGATCTTGGATACGATCATGTTGAGGAAATTGCTCAAGCTTATTGGTCTAAACTCAGATAGAGTATTAGGGAACTCTACTTTGGGTATTAAAACCAAACATGCTTGAGTCATATATCTGGGCATGGATTGGCCACAAAATAAGGCTTTCACCACGTTTAGGAGGTCGACTTGGATGATATCCCAGCAAAATTGAAAGAACTTCCCATTGAATCCATCCGGCCCTGCAGCACTAGTTGGACTCATTGAGAAGACTGCCTGTTTTAATTCTACCATGGTAGGTTCTTTGCTCAGATTATCATTGTCTTCCTCTGTAACCTGTGGCGGGATGTAGGATAGAAGATCATCTCTAATAGACCCCCCAGGATCAGTGAACAAATTTTGGAAATACTGGCAGGCTGCCTGCCCAATTGCTTCATCTCCAATGATCCATTCATTGTCCTCAGTCCTGATTTTGTGTATGTAGAGTTTCCTCCTTCTACCTCTAATCAG
>MCJB01049843.1:0-63696 GCA_002018475.1 Nicotiana obtusifolia
CAAACTCTAGGGTTTACCTTCAACTAGAACTTGAAAGAGGGGAAAATCAATTAGGGTTTGTGTGGTATTATTTTGGGGAGGGGTTGCAGGGGTTCTTTTCGGTTTTGAGGCTGTGAAATAATAGTGAATTAACTGGCTTTAGAAGCTTTTAAAAGCCCTCTCTTAACCGACTTGGGGCTTTTAAATTTTTGCCCTTAATTTTGGCAAGTAGGTGATGCACCTACTTGTCACCTACCAGCCTGCGTAGTTCTACGGAAATGCAATTATCTCAATACTCCGAGATCGTATTGACAAACGGTTTGAAGAATTGGAAACTAGACTCATAGACCTTTAATTTGGTAGGTAGATCACCCCGTAATTCCTTGTAAATTAGGAGAAAATCGCAGAAACATTTTACCTATCATTTAAGTAAAATTGTGAACCTAAGTTAGGACAATTTTCGTCGACTTTTGTTTCATAACTCTTTCGACTTCAAGAATTATGAAACGGATATCATATCATCCAAATACCTTAATACATGACCTCTTGGTGATGTTAACCACCTCTCGATTTTCCCAAAAATGCGAGTTACAACATCCTTAACTCGTTTATCCTCTAATACTTGTTAACCGTCCTTATACACCTTTGCATCGTTTAGGACCAATAGGACTAAACTCTTATTGTCTCAAAGGTAATTCTCTTCTCGAACCAAGGTAGACTATCTTACGGTGTAATCTAACACGTACAAATATGGGTTATAACAGTTCTAGCAAATCTTCTCGGAGTGAGACTTGCTCAAGTTCCTCAATTGTTGATTTGGTAGCATCGGATTCATCGGGACTGATGAAAGATCTGGGGATTCCGTAATCGTCATCCTCGAGATATGCTTGCTTATCTACGTTTGTCGAGGATGATGTCTGTGATTGCTATTTCATCTTGTTCTCGACCCTTTGTGAAGGAACTGCCGGTACTGGTGTTATTTCTTCTACTGCGAACATCTCTTTCGCAGCCGGTTGCTCCCCGTAAATCGTTATAATTCCATCAGGTGACGGGAATTTCAATACTTGGTGCAGTGTCGAAGGCACGGCTCTCATGTCGTGGATCCATGGTCTCCCGAATAGAGCGTTGTACCTCATGTCCCTACCGATTACGCAAAACTTCATTTCTCAAATGGTTCCAGCAGTGTTTATCGGCAACGTTATTTCGCCCTTGGTTGTTTCACACACCATGTTGAACCCATTGAGTACTCGGACTGTAGGGACAATTCGATTCGTCAGACCGAGTTGTTCTATAACCCATGACCGGATTATATTGGCCGAACTTCCTGGGTCGACCAATACGCACTTCACTTTAATTCTGTGTATAAGCACAGATATCACTAGCGCGTCATTGTGAGGTTGCATAATCCCTTCCGCATCTTCCTCGCTAAAATATAAGATTCCCTCCATCGCGTAATCTCGAGTGCGTTTTTCCCTGGTGATGGATATCCTAGTGCGTTTCAGCATTGAACCTTGAGGGGCGTCTATTCCGCCAATAATCATGTTAATCGTGTGTTGTGGATCTTCTTGGTTTGCTTGTTTATTTCTGTTTCCGTGATGATTCTTCGCTCGGTCGCTCAAAAATTCTCGAAGATGTCCTTTTTCGAGCAACCTTGCCACCTCTTCTCTTAATTGTCGGCAATCTTCTGTCCTGTGTCCGTGTGTACCGTGATATTTGCATATCAGATTATGATCTCTTTGGCCCGGATCTAATTGTAACAGTCGAGGCCACTTGGTGTCCTTGATGCGACCGATAGCTGATACGAGTGTAGCCGCATCAACATTGAAATTGTATTCCGATAACCATGGTGCTTCTTGGTGACCGGTGGTTCTCTCGAAATTGCCTTTAATTATAGGCCCTCGGTTATTCCAACCTTGATCGTTTCTCCTTTCGTGTCTTGGGGAGTTTTGCCTTGCTGTAGTGGTTTTTCTATCCCCATGATATGGCTGATGCCGATATCTATTCAGCCTCGGTTCACGATAAATCTCCCTTCAAACTCTATCATGAGTTCTGACGGGATAAATAGATCCCGAAGGGGCTCCAAGTTGATCATCTTCGACTGTGATTTTCGATTGGTATCGGATATGTACATCTGCCCATGTGACGGCTGGATATTCTATCAAGTTTTTGCTTAAGTTGCTATGAAGCCGTCGATCTTCGAGCGTTGAGCCCTTGGGTGAAGGCTTGAACAGACCAATCGTTAGTGACCGGTGGCAGGTCCATCCGCTCCATCTGAAAATGAGATACAAATTCTCTGAGCATCTCGTTATCTTTTTGTCTGACTTTGAATAGGTCTGACTTCCGCGTTTCTACTTTGATAGCGCCTGCACGTGCTTTTGCAAAGGAATCTGCAAGCATAGTGAAAGAGTCAATGGAATTAGGGGTAAGTTATGATACCATGTCATGGCCCCCTTCGACAAGGTTTCCCCGAACTTTTTCAAAAGAACAGACTCGATCTCGTCGTCTTCTAAGTCGTTCCCTTTTATAGAGCATGTGTATGCGGTCACATGCTCGTTTGGATCGGTTATTCCATTGTACTTGAGGATTTCCGGCATGCGGAATTTCTTGGGTATTGGTTTTAGAGCGGTGCTCGATGGGAATGCTTTCTATATAAATATTTTGGAATCCAAGCCCTTTAATATCGGGGGTGCTCCTGGGATTTGATCCACCCTGGAATTGTACGCTTCTACCTTTTTGTCGTTATCCTCGATTTTTTTCTCTCCAGACTTGACTTGTCTGGTTAATTTTTCGAGCATCCTCATGATCCCGGAGTTTGCCCTCGATTCCCTTTCATTCGGTTCTTCTGTGACTGGTTCATTCTCAGGAATAGTTCCCCGAGAAGGGCCTAGCTCAACTTTGTTCGATATTTGGCTTCGATTTTGTAATTGAGCAATGGATGCCTGCTGGGCTTGCAACATGTCAAAGTTCATTCTGAGACTGATCCCGTCCTTTTCGTCGTTTTGGGGACCCTGTGTTGTTGATCGATGTTCCGTACGAACGCTATTTGACGGGCCAGTAGTTTGATCTACATCGACTGCCACTTGTAAATTAGCGTCGATCGGAACCTCCTCACCGGGTGTTGTGTTGTTGTTTTCGCCTTGATGATCAAACTCATTATCGACATAAAAAGGCACAGATTGTGAATGAGACATAGCTATACTGTAACCTGAAATCAGAGATACTTCACAGAGCAAGTGTAAAACAATTTGCGTGACAAAAAGTTGTACCAAACACTCACTATTATCCTTAGCCCCACGGTAGGCGCCAAACTGTTTACCCTTGGCTTCGGATAACAATTGAATTTGTACGTGGTTTTAAGGACACGTGATTTAGTTTGATAAAAATAACGAATAATATAATGGAGATTAAAGTCAGTAAATAAATGGAGAAGAAATGCAAACCACAAGCCTTGAATAGTCTTGGCCTTGACTGATTTCTCCAAGATGAACAACAAATACGAATGAAACCAAACGAATAATGTAATAATAAAAGCAGACTTCTTTTCTATGTATTGATGATTTTTTCGTGAGATATCCTAGAATAATTACATTTCCCCTTTATATAGCATGGGGATAATCTTTTATACAAGGCAAGAATCTGTTTACAAGGTAAAATATCTCTTGATGTGTTGATTTAACGGTCTAATTGATCGGTGCCGTGATTCCCGCCGAGATGCTTACTTATCACGGGGTTTCCGGTTCTTTCTTCATTCAAATTTGATAACTTACCCTAGGTCATTTCCCGAAATCGAGCTCAATAGGTTCATCTCGGGTACCATGGCTTCAAGTTCTGATTCGATGTTGTTCGGTCTCGACCTTCGATCTTTGATACCTCGATACCTGCTTTGATCTTATTCGGTCTCGCTCTTCGATCTTTGATATCTTGACCTCGGTTTACCGAACAGTAATTACGATCGATACCAACTGTATAAACTAGAGTCCGATTTGTCCAATGTAGGCGGTCCGAGTTCGACCCCATACACCGATATATGGCCCAAACAGAACTGCACCATGTGTGCATATAACCAATGAATCGCCACCCCTCGTAGCATAGAAGAGTAACACGTAGAACATATCAGAACATGAACAAGCTCAACTCTAACCGACTGACTCACCCCTCAACACTAACAGTTCTGAGTTAACAAATTTGACCCGGTGTAGGATACACATCCTCATTAGGCCTACCAATGAGCCCTCAAATCAACCCTGGTTATCCACAAATAGATTAATAAACCACCGAAAGTTTATAATGACCTAACCATAACACATACTATCATCTGCCTAGCTTTGGCCACATCTTCACAGTACACAACCACGAAACAATCTTCTTCTGAGAACTTCCCGTCTCCAAATTCATAGAACACATGAATCACCATCGCTGATCCCAACTCCAGTACTCGAATTTCTAACATCTCTCTCATGTACAATCATCCCATGAAAAGTACTTCAATAATTCTTCCGTTCCATATAACAAAAATCTGAATACCAGCAGTCGACCAACCAGGCGAGTATTTCTATACCAATGAAGCATCCGTAAGTCAGAACACAGTGCGCCTTCTAAAATGTGCACCCTTCGCAGGCAATACCAAGTAGTAATCACATTCATCTAGTCATCTTAAACCATCCATGTTGTCTAAGAATGCATGACCTTCCCTTCAAACAAATCTAAACCGTGACCTTACACATGCAAATCTCAATCCCCCACAACATACCGTATTTATCATTCCATCATATTAAAAGTACGAGAATCTTATAATCGACTCTGAGTCACCAATAGAATTCATGCCCGATCAGTCAGAAACCTTCCATTTGATCCCATCCAGGAGAAAATCACAATACAGAACATGCTCCTCACGCTGGTAGGAAATATCCATCGCAAACTATGGTAGAAACCATCGAGAACTCTTCGAAACCCATTTTCACATAACCAATCCATCACAGCCGTATCTCTCTAACTCAACCAAGCCACGTAGGTCTCCAAACCAAAGAGTATTGCCACAAAACACCTATAGAGACTCGCCACATCATAAGTACCGAAGGATCCAATCATATCCCTTACCGTGCTGATCCAACCTACCACCAAGTTGTCCAATTTCTCCGAGTTCCCTCCGAATTACCCTCAAGTTGACATTTCTCCTTGCTAGAACACCATGATCCTTACCCAAAACTCACCACAAGAGATCCTAGCATAAACCACATTGCCCTAAGACCCATAAGCCGTTGTATCCCTACTTAAGCAACCTAAAAGTACCACAACCAAGACACCCACTCTGAAGAGACCTTCTGCGAATCTAAAGTCATTTCCTCCACCTTCCGAATACTGAATTGTATAATCCATAATGATATAGAAATACCGCGAGTCTTGACACGTCCAATGTAAATGTTACACCCCACGTTTTCGTATATAAAAGTACGTCGCAAGTCAATTGATGTAAGCTAATAAATGAGATCATCTTTGAAAGTACATAAAGTAATTTAATCATCTTAACTTGGAGGTTAAAAATACTTAAAATCATGAATACCAAGTACCAAGAGGGTTTGGAGGCTTAGAAGCTAACCGAATTGAAGAAAATAAGTTTTGTCAAAAGTCGACAAGTTGGGAATATTATAACATGTACTTTGGGGTGAGACTAGGGTGCTTAACCTGATAAGGAGGTTATGTTATGAGTTATGTTAGTCGTATGATAGTCCTATGTTATGTTTTGAAGTCAATCGAGTTGTGGAACAAGAGTTTGCAAAGGTCATCACAAGTTACATTCATAAATGTGCTGAAAATTAGATCAAATGTCACTGCAATTTTCTCCCAATACACTTAAGAGTTACGGAGTGATCCAGCCATAAAATTGAAGATATATGAGTCTATTTTCCAACGCATTAAACCGTTTATCAACAAAACATCGGATTAGAGAGATTTATGGGTTTTTGCGAGACTGCACAGACTGCTAGGTGATGAGTAGGTGTGTCACCTACTTGCTTAAATGAGAGGACTACATATCTCCAAAAAGAGGCCAGTTCGGGTTGTCCAAAGAGACCTTTTAAGGGCCTATTTCTTTCATATATCACACTGATTATAGGGCATAAGAACCAGACATAAGCCCTTGCAAAAATCCTCCCAAAAATTGAACACAAGCCCTAAGTGATTTTCTCTTCTTTCCAAGTTCTAGTTGGAGGAAAACCTAGGGTTTGAAGAACCAAGATAGGAGCTGAGACATTTAACAAAATAAGGTAATTATAATGCTCTATTTCATCCATTTTTTCTTCTGGAAATGTATGGAAATTCGTTCTATCATTGCAAGAACTCACGGGACGGTGATTGGAAGCCGTGAATTCGAGTTATTCAACTTGTAGTGGACTGTTTTGTGGGTTGTTTTGTGTTTCTGTTGGATTGCGTGTTTTGCTACTGTTTTAGGGAGTTTTGGAGGAGGAAGAGTGTGGAGAAACACCACATAAATCCAGGGTGGTGGGCTGGTCATTCATCGTAATATTTTCGGATTGTTTAACCCTACTGTGGTTGTCGTTTTATGTATGAAGTGATCGGGGTATGTTGGGTTTTTTTGTGGTATTTTCTGATGGATATACGGTTGGAAAATGATGTATATATGTTGTTGTTGTTCTGTTCTTGTGTTGTTGTTGTTGTCTCGAATTGGGAGGAAGTAATGATTATAGGGGAAATGCTGCCTGTTTTAATATGAAATAAGCTTATCGTTCATTGTGCGATAGTTGTACCTTTCGTAACTTAATGATAGTATTATTATCGTTGTTGTAGATTAAGGTGCGTAGAGACGAGTTCAACGTGTTTATTGGAAAGATCGTGATAAGGTATATTAAGGCTAAACCCTTCCTTCATTTTGGCATGATCCCATAACTACATGTGTTTAATAACGAGACATAAAGAGAAGTTCGTACTCCTGAATTTATGTACATTATCCTAGTCTCATAAGTTACAGTATTCTCCCTTATCGAGACTTTATATTCAGTTTAGTATTGTCTTCTTTTAGCATAGAGAGTAGAGGGACCATATATTATATATAGTATTACAGTATTTTCACCACCACCGAGTTATTATCGGTGGGCAGGTCCCTATTGGGTAACCTCGGATCAGATGGTAAGTTATACACCGAGCCTACTGTGGACGAGCGCCTACGAGCGAGCCCAGAATGGCCGAGATACAGAGCCTAGTATGGCCGAGTGCCTATGAGCGAGCCTACTATGGCAGAGCAGTTACACATACCGAGCCTTGTAGGGCCGGACAGCTATTTTACTTACTATATTGAGAGAGTTGAGCCAGTATCAGCAGGTAACCATATCCTCAGATTATCTTTGACACCCCGTTACTTTCAGTTATTATATTATCAGTTTAGTTTCAGCTTTCAGTTATTATGTTGCCTTACATACTCGGTACATAATTTTGTGCTGACGTCCCTTTTGTTGAGGATGCTGCATTTCATGCCTGCAGGTCCTGATAGACAGCTGGATATACCTGCCCAGTAGACATAGTCAAACTCCAGCTCGGTTGGTAAGCTCCACTTCCTCGGAGTTACCAAGTCAAGACTTTGGAGTCCATTTTAAATATACAGGTTTGATGGGTAGGTCGAGGCCCTGTCCCGACCATGATACGATTTTGTTATCTCTAGAGGCTTGTAGACGAGTCCTATATATTTTGTATGTTAGTATTGTAGCCTTGCTAGCCCTGTGTGCATGTTCAATTTGGTATTGCTGGTTGTAGACGTTCATGGCAGCCTCATCAGCCTACACAGTTATGTATAAGAGCTTTTGGGTATGTTTACCCCTCAAATGAGAGAGACGTTATATTCAGATGATTCAGAATATGGCCTCATCAACCTAAGTTGAGGGTTATCCCTCCAAAGTCACGGTTACAAAGTGGTACGCTCGGGACGAGTATGGCACCAGGTGCCGGCCATGCCTCCCCAGGTTTGGGGCGTGACAGTAAATCTCAGATTCTAGCTATATACAAATCCAAAAAATTCTTAATTGCTACATATAAATCTTGAATCCATGAGAATCTTCTCGAGAGTCATCCACTCTACTCAAATCTCAATTCAACGCTCAAACAGGCTGAACAACATGTGCCCCATTAGCACGACAACACCCAAAGAAGTCACCCCGCCTTAACGCAACCAAGCAAATTCCTACTCCAAGCGCACTTCATCCTTCACAAATAACAACTCAATCATTCCATGATTCTCATATACCCATAAGGTGTAATACACCATGCATCCAGAAATTTCCTTGCTTAAGTCATCCTCAAAACCAGCCTCTGCAAGTCATAACTGATCCACAAGTATGCCTCGGACCGAAACCAATACAACACGTAACCATGCAATCAAATCGCCGATAGCCGACTCCCCCACTTGGCTCAAAGCCATAGATCAAAACATTCAATAACTCACAATGCCCATACTCTATTACTTCCATACTACCACAATGAGATTTAACTAAATCCTTCATAAGCTCATGTAACACAAACCATACAACACCTCAAATCATCTGTTAAACTCGCATTCATCCTCGTAACAGTCAAGCCAACTTCCTTAAGTGATCCAAACTCAAGTTGCAACACATATAATCTACTGGTAAGAGAAAACTCTCCACAAAAACAACATAAGGATCACACAACCTTAGGACACCCCGCATGAGATAACCCACCTGCTTAGCCTCAAACTGGCATCTCTTACGTCCTACCATAGCCATAACCACTAAGCATTCACTAAATCTTCCCCGATTCTAAGCTCGTCAACAGGACATAGGAATCTACTTCATCCCACGAATGAACAACATGAAACTTCCCTCAACACGCTCATAATAACTCGAGATTGTACAACACATCAAGATAGAAATCAAACATCCAATAGTCATTTTCACAACCCATACAGACCTTTCTTGTCACATCTAATCCATCTGAACACATCTTGCAGTCACATCATACTCATCATATTACTATCCAACCACTCACCAAGCCATAAGCCTCACTCCTAGAGATACTACCAGACATAGAAGTCCAAAACCACATGCTCACACAATTGAAACCGTCGAGTCCAAGCTACGGCCAAAATTCGGCCTCAAGTCCTCAAGACTAGCCCAACTTTAAACACAGAAGAACGCATATCGCACCTCATCCATGGAATCATAAGCCGTTGATACACACTTGATACCTAGCGCTCATATATGCATACGAGTGACTGGAAGAAATTCAAGGTGATACGCTTCGAGCAGAATCAATGCCACACGATAAGGAAAGAAAGATGGAAAGTTTATCCTAAATGCCCTATATCCTATCAAAGATAGGTATAGACGTCATCATACCGATCCGCAAGATTATACTAGACCCTTGCTCATGACTCATAGAACATATGAACCTAGAGCTCTAATACCAGCTTATCACGACCCAAAATCCAACTAGTCGTGATGGCACCTAACCCTAACCCGCTAGGTAAGCTAATTAACAAGAAACCAATTCCAATAAGATTCATTAAGAGAAGTAATGATAATACAATTGTGCTTTTATACAAAAAATTCCCAAGGACTAGTAGTACAAGTCATGAGCATCTAAGATTTAGAGCTTACAAAGATGGAATAAAATATATACATCATCTGTCTGAAATATACATGAACAGATTAATACTTCAAAGCTACCTAGAACATTAGGCAGCTATGACCGAAACGCAGGTAATCTTCAATGCCAGCTCCCGCAATACACATCAACATCAGCATCTAAAATCTGCACGCAAGGTGCAAAAGTGTAGTATGAGTACAATCGACCCCATGTATTCAATAAGTAATAAACCTAAGCTTAGGTTGAAAGTAGTGATGAGCTGGGACAAAGGTCAGAGTCCACACCCAATAGCCAACAACAACTCATAACAATATAATAAAAGCGGTACAAGAAATAACTCAAAGATATGATGCTCTATTAGTTCACAGTTATGAAAAATAGTCATGCTCTTCAAGTATAATAGTAAAGCCCAAATCCTTCACCGAAATCACCAAAATATGAGTAATCTAGAAACCTTTGATTTTTCCTAAAAACTTTCAACAACAGATAAGATGTTTCAGATCTCAGATAGCATGAGGAAGTACGTCTCTACGCCTACATGCCAATGCACATGTGAAGTCATAAATGTCACAAAATTGTGTAATATGAGGGAATGCATCTCTATGCCTGCGTGTCAAGTGTACATGTCAATGCAATGCATCACAGTGATGAACTCATGTACTCACATTCACAGAGTACTTAATCTCACTGTTTCACACTCCCACTCGTCGCGCTCAATCACTTAACACACTCAGTCACTCAGTACTGTACAGTACCTGCTGCGGCATGCAGCCTGATCCTATCATGAGTCAATAGTACCTGCTGCGGCGTGCAGCCCGATCCCATCATGAGTCAATAATACCTGCTTCGGCGTATAGCCCGATTCCATCAATATTACTCACAAACAGGCCCTCGACCTCACTCAGTCATCAATCTCTCCTGTCTCTCGAGCTCACAACAATCATGCTAAGCATCCCAAATCAATGATGATATGATGTATAAATAAATGGCAACAGGCACTAAGATATGATATGCAAATGAATGAATATGACCGAGTGTGTAATTGCAATGTTAGGAAATAACTCAACAGTAGAAATGACCTCAGTGGGTCATAATAGGATAAGCATATAGCCTAAACATGGTTTCTAACATGGATCACAGCTCAATTACTCTAGCATATTTCATGGATAAAAATAAGATTAGGTAATTACACCGTACCACAAAATTAACCGAGTCACAATTCACACGGTGCACGCCAACACACCTGTCACCTAGTATGTATGTCACCTCAACACCAAACACACAACATTTATATTCAGGGGTTCATACCCTTAGCACCAAGTTTAGAAGTGTTACTTACCTCGAACAAGCCATATCCAATACCGAGCAAGCCAAACGATGCTCCAAAAATGCCATCTCGCGCATACCGACCTCCGAACAGCTAAAAACTAGCTAAAAGCAACTCAAGAACATCAAATAATGCCAAATGAAACAAACTCAATGGGTAAAGGTGGAAAATTTAATTAAAAGCACAAAGTCACCCTAAAAGTCAAACCCGCGCCCGTACATCGAAACTTGATGAAACTCACAAAATCCGACAACTCATTCAATTACGAGTCCAACCTTACTAGTTTCATCCAAATCTCACTCCGAATCGATATTCAAAACTTGAAAATTCACTTTATGAAACTTTAGACAAAAATCCCAATTTCTCTTTAAAATTCATAATCCAATAACCAAAAATGAAGATAGATTCGCGAAATAAAATCACAATCGAGTTAAGAATGCTTACCGCAATCTGTGTGGTAAAATACCTCTCCAAAGTCGCTCAAGACCGAGCTCCGAATCTCAAAATATCATAAAAAGAATCAAGACCTTGAATAAAATTGAATCTGCCTAGCCCTTTTCGCTTCTACGAATAATTGAGTTGCTTCTGCGGCGTCATTTCTGCAACTCGAAACCTGCTTCTACGGAATCAGTTGGAAAAATGGCCCTTCGCACCTGCAGAAAACCACCTGCTCTTGCGCAATCGCAGATGCGACAACAAAACGCGCATCTGCACATAAGACCGTTCCTACGCCAGAGATCTCGCTTCTACAAGCATGCAAATGCACTTCTTCCTTCGCATCTGCAGTGTTTCCCCCGCCTAACCTTTTCCCGTTTCTGCGTCCAATTGTCCGCATCTGCGGATTCGCATCCGCGTCCATTCTTCCGCAGATGTGGAAACAACAAAACCAGCACTCCTTCAGTAATGCAACATGAGACAAAATGATCTGAACCTCGTCCGAAACTTATCCATGCCACTCGGGACCCCGTCCGAATATATCAACAAATCCCATAACATAACACGGACCTACTTGAGGCCTCAAATCATGCATAACAACATCGAAACAACGAATCGCACCTCAAATCAAATTTAATAAACTTTGAACTTTCAAAACTCGTACCGAAACATATCAAATCAACTCGGAATGAGCTCAAATTTTGCACACAATTCCCAAATGACATAGTGAAGCTATTCCAATTCCCGGAACCACAATCCGAACCCGATATCATCAAAGTCAACTTCCGGTCAAACTTATGAACTTTCCAAATCTTCAAATTTTTAACTTTCGCCAATTAGCGCCAAAACCTTCTAGAAATATCCAAATGCAAATCCGGGCATACATCCTAGTCGAAATCACCATTCAGACCTAACAGAATCATCAAAACTCCGATTCGGGGTCAAATACTAAAAAGTCAAACTTGGTCAACTCTTCCAACTTAAAGCTTCAAACCTGAAATTCATTCTTTCAAATCAAACTCCGGATCACCTGAAAACCAAAACTGAGGATTCACACAAGTCATAATACATCATACGATGTTGCTCAATACTTCAATTAGCTTAACGGAATGCAAATGCTCAAAATGGTCGGTTGGGTTGTTACAGTACCTATATTTATGTTCATTGTCTTCACTTTCCATGCTTTAGCGCCACCCTACTGCATCGTATCCTTCAACACCAACAAGTGAGGATCATCAAACTGGCGAGCCTTGATACGCTCCAACAACGATGACTGTGCCACTACACAAGCAAGAACCCAGCTAGGCCGAAAAATCCAATCCCACAAAATGATTGGCTAAGGCCTGAACATCCATAGCTAGTGGCCTCTCTGCTACCGGTAAATATGTCAAATTACACATGCTCTCAGCCTTCTTACTAAATGCATCGGCCACTACATTGGCCTTCCCCGGATTATATAATATGGTGATATCATAGTTTTTCAACAATTCTAACCACCTCCGCACACTTGCCTATCAGCTACTAGTACTCAAAACGACCTATCGGATTAACAGTTACAAAAACTTTAATCACCCATTCTGTTGCAAACTTTTCGAACTTTCTACTAGGTATACATTGGTTTTCTAGTTCTTTTTCGCTTGTCATTGTGATTACCATGTAGTTTCTGGGAAGTAGATGCAAACACTATATATAGTTGTAAAGTAAAATAGTTTTTTCCTATCTAATTTCTGCAATCTAAATTGGCAAAAAAATACTATTAATTGTTAAGGTTTGAGTGTATAATAATCCAAAACGAAATAGTAATTACAAAAGTGTAGAATTTTTACCAATTCTGTGATGCAACAATCCAAGTAGCCTATTAAAAGTATTGGAAAAATCTGCAAGTAGTATAACTGGTATGAATCATATTAAAATTGCATCGTTATAAGAAACAGAAAATTTGAAAGTGAAAAGTACGGTGTATGGGGTCGAACTCGGGACCGCCTACATAGGGACAAATTGGGCTCGAGTTTATACCGTTGGTATCAATCATAACTACTGCTCGGTAAACCGGAGTCGAGGTATCAAAGATCAAAGAGCGAGACCGAATAACATTGAGGCAAGAATATCGAGGCATTAAAGATCAAAGGTCGACACCGAACAACATCGAATCGGAACATGAAGCCATGGTACCCGAGATGAGTCTATCGAGCTCAATTCCGGAAAATGTCCTAGGGTAAGTTATCAAATTTGAATGATGAAGGGACCGAAAATTCCGTGATAAGTAAGCATCTCTGCGGGAATCAAGGCATCAATCAATAAGATCGTTAAATCAGCAAATCAAGAGATATTTTACCTTATAAACAGATTCTTGCCTTGTATAAAAGATTATCCCCATGCTATATAAAGGGGCAATGTAATTGTTCAAAGGCATCTCACAAACAATCATCAATACAAAGAAAAGAAGTCTGCTTTTATTATTTTATACATTACTTCATTCGTCTGGTTTCATTTATATTTACTGTTCATCTTGGAGGAATTAGTCAAGGCCAAGATTATCCAAGGCTTGTGGTTTACATTTCTTCTCCATTTATGTACTGACTTTAATTTCCGTTAAATTATTCGCTATTTGTATCAAACTAAATCACGTATCCTTAAAACCACGTATAAATTCAATTGTTATCCGAAACCAAGGTAAATAGTTTGGCGCCCGCCGTGGGGTCAAGGATAATAGTGAGTGTTTGATACAATTTTTTGTCACACAAATTGTTTTACACTTGCTCTTCGAAGTATCTCTGATTTCAGGTTATAGTACAGCTATATCGCATTCACAATCTATGCCTTTGTACATCGATAATGAATTTGATCATCAAGGAGAAAACAACAACACAGCACCCGGTGATGAAGTTCCGATCGACGCTAATTCACAAGTGGCAGTCAATATAGATCAAACTACTGGCCCATCAAATAGTGTTCGTGGGGAACCTCGATCGATGACACAGGGTCCCCAAAACAACGAAAGGGACGAGATCAGCCTCAGAATGATCTTTGATATGTTACAAGCCCAGCAGGCAGCCATTGCTCAATTATAAAGTCGAATCCAAATATCGAACAAAGTTGAGCTCGGCCCTTCTCGAGGAATTGTTCCTAGGAACGAACCAGTTACAGGAGAATCGAATGAAGGTGAATCGGGGGCAAACTCCGGGATTATGAGGATGCTCGAGGAATTAGCCAGACGAGTTGAATCCGGAGAGAAAAAAATCGAGGCAAACGATAAAAAGGTGGAAACGTACAACTCCAGGGTGGATCAAATCCCAGGAGCACCCCCGATATTAAAGGGCCTAGATTCCAAAGTCTGTACAAAAACCTTTCCCATCGAGCGCCGCTCCAAAACCAATACCCAAGAAATTCTGCATGCCGGAAATCTCCAAGTACAATGGAACGACCGATCCAAACGAGCATGTGATCGCATACACATGCGCTATAAAAGGGAACGACTTGGAAGATGACGAGATCGAATCCGTTCTTTTGAAAAAGTTTAGGGAAACCTTTTCGAAGGGAGCCACGACATGGTATCATATCTTACCCCCTAATTCCATTGACTCCTTCGGTATGCTTGCAGATTCCTATGTAAAAGCACATACAGGCGTTATCAAAGTTGAAACGCGAAAGTCGGACCTATTCAAAGTCAGACAAAAGGATAACGAGATGCTCAGAGAATTCGTATCTCATTTCAAATGGAGCGGATGGACCTGCCACCGGTCACTGACGATTGAGTTTTTCAGGCCTTCACCCAGGGGCTTAACGTTCGAAACTTGACGGCTTCATAGCAACTCAAGCAAAACTTGATAGAATATCCTTCCATCACATGGTCCAATGTACATAACCGATACCAATCGAAAATCAGAGTCGAAGATGATCAACTTGGAGCCCCTTCGGGATCCATTTATCCCGTCAGAACTCATGATAGAGTTCGAAGGGAGATTTATCGTGAACCAAGACTTAATAGAGATCAACATCGACCATACCATGGGGATAGAAAAATCACTACAGCAAGGAAAAACTCCCCAAGACACGAATGGAGAAACGATCAATGTCGGAATAACCGAGGGCCCATAATTAAAGGCAACTTCGAGAGAACCACCGGTCATCAAGAAGCACCACGGTTATCGAAGTACAATTTCAATATTGATGCGGCTACTCTCGTATCAGCTATCGGTCGCATCAAAGACACTAAGTGGCCTCGACCATTACAATCGAATCCAGCCTAAAGGGATCCTAATCTGGTATGAAAATATCATGGTTCTCACGGACATAGAACAGAAGATTGCCGACAATAGAGAGAAGAGGTAGCAAGGTTGCTCGGAAACGGACATCTTCAAAAATTCTTAAGCGACTGAGTGAAGAATCACTTCGAAAACAGAAATAGATAGGCGAACCAAGAAGAGCCACAACACACGATCAACATGATTATCGGCGGAGTAGATGCCCCTCAAGGTCCGATGCTGAAACGCACCAAGATATCCATCACCAGGGAAAAACGCACTCAAGATTACGCGATGGAGGGAATCTTACATTTTAGCGAGGAAGACGCGGAAAGGATTATGCAACCTCACAATGATGTGCTAGTGATATTTGTGCTTATACACAAAATTAAAGTAAAACGCGTATTGGTCGACCTAGGCAGTTCGGCCAATATAATCCGATCATGGGTCGTAGAACAACTCGGCCTGACGGATCGAATTCTCCCTACAGTCCGAGTACTCAATGGGTTCAACATGGCATGTGAAACCACCAAGGGCGAAATAACGTTACCGATAAACACTGCCGGAACCATTCGAGAAACGAAGTTTTGCGTAATCGGTGGGAACATGAGGTACAACGCTCTATTCTGGAGACCATGGATCCACGACATGAGAGTCGTGCCATCGACGCTGCACCAAGTGCTGAAATTCCCATCACCCGATGGAATTATAACGGTTTACGGGAAACAACCGGCTGCGAAAGAAATGTTTGCGGTGGAAAAATAACACCAGCGCCAACAGTTCCTTTGCAAAGGGTCGAGAACAAGATAAAATAGCAATTACAGACATCATCTTCGACAAACGTAGATAAACAAACATATGTCGAGGATGACGATTACGGAATCCCCAGATCTTTCATCAGTCTCGATGAGTCTGATGCTACCAAATCGACGATTGAGGAACTCGAGCAAGTCTCACTCCAAGAAGACTTGCCCGAATGAAAGGTATATCTGGGCTCGGGCCTAAGCTCCAAGCTCAGGACAAAATTTATCCAATTCCTTATTACTAACGAAGATTGTTTCGCTTGGTCCCACCTTGATATAACAGGTATACCGCCGGAGATAACAACTCATTGGCTGAGCCTAGATCAGAAGTTTCGACTGGTCAACCAAAAAAGGAGGCCTCAGTTCGAGATCAAACACGCATTCATCAAGGATGAGGTAACTAAGCTTCTAAAGATAGGGTCTATTCGGGAGGTTAAATACCTGGAATGGTTAGCAAACGTAGTTGTAGTCCCAAAAAAAGGGAATAAGCTAAGAATGTGTGTAGATTATAAGGATCTGAATAAAGGCATGCCCAAAAGACTTTTTCCCTTTACCCAACATCGATCGCATGATCGATGCTACCGCTGGCCATGAGACCCTTAGCTTTCTCGATGCTTACTCTGGCTATAACCAAATACGAATGGACCCGGCTGATCAAGAAAAAACATCCTTCATCACTAAGTATGGCACATACTGTTACAACGTGATGCTATTTGGGTTAAAAAATGTAGGAGCCACTTACCAACACCTAGTAAACCGAATGTTTGAAAAACAACTAGGAAAAATGATGGAAGTTTATATTGACGATATGTTAGTTAAGTCCCTGCAAGCAGAGCACCATTTGAACCATTTTCAGGAAACATTCAACGTGTTGAAGCAGTACAACATGAAGTTGAACCCAGAAAAATGCGCGTTTGGTGTGGGTTCGGGCGAGTTCCTCGATTTTATGGTCTCGAATCGAGGAATCGAAATCAACACCGAAAAGATCAAGGCTATCGAGGACATCACAGTCGTAGTTAATGTGAAGGCTGTACAGAAGTTGACAAGCTGTATAGCTACTTTGGGACGATTTATTTCAAGATCATCTGATAAAAGCCATCGATTTTTCAATCTGTTGAAAAAGAAGAACAACTTTTCATGGACACCGGAATGCCAACATGCTTTAGAAGAGCTCAAAAGGTATCTTTCTAGCCCGCCCTTGCTACATACACCGAAGATAGGTGAACAGTTATGCCTTTACCTTGCAGTCTCGGAGGTAGCGGTAAGTGGAGTTCTAGTTCGAGAAGAGCAAGGTACACAATTTCCAATTTATTACGCTAGCAGAACCTTAGGCGAGGCTGAGACTAGGTACCCTCACTTGGAAAAACTGGCACTCGCTTTGTTGAGTGCCTCCAAAAAACTGAAGCCTTATTTCCAATGTCATCCCATATGCATCCTAACGACTTACCTGTTAAGAAACATAATGCATAAGCCCAAGCTCTCCGACCGATTGGCCAAATAGGCTATCGAAGTAAGCGGGTATGATATCAAATATCGACCCAAAACCACCATTAAATCTCATGTGTTGGCAGATTTCGTTGCCGATTTTACTCCATCCCTAATACCCGAGGTCGAAAGAGAGCTACTGGCATGTTCACAGATGGTGCCTCGAACGCGAAGGGATCGGGGCTTGGTATCATGCTAAAAACCCCAACCGGTAACACAATTCGACAGTTTATCAAGACTGTAAAGTTAACTAACAATGAAGCAGAGTATGAGGCCATGATTGCAGGTTTAGAACTAGCCAAAAGCCTGGGAGCGGAAATAATCGAAGCTAAGTGCGACTCCCTTATTGTGGTGAATCAAGTCAACAGAACATTCGAGGTCAGAGAAGGACGGATGCAAAGATATTTAGACAAACTACAAGTTACACTACATAGGTTCAAAGAATGGACCTTACAACACATACCTCGAGAGCGAAACAGCAAAGCCGATGCCCTCGCCAGTTTGGGATCATCGGTCGAAAATGATGAGATCGAATATGAAAAGGTCATACAGTTCATGAGGTCGTAGTGGAAGAAGGCCACGCGGAAATCAATACGACGAGTATAACCTGGAATTAGAGGAACAAATACATAGAATACCTCAGCTCCGGAAAACTCCCCTCAGATCCAAACGAATCAAGAGCCTTGCGCACAAAGGCGGCTCGGTTCTGCTTGTCCGATGATGGAACTCTATTTAGAAGAATGTTCAATGGCCCATTCATGATACGTCTGGGACCGAGTGACACTGAATACATTTTAAGAGAAATCCACGAAGGCACTTGTGGGAACCACTCCAGTGCCGAACCCCTAATCCGAAAAATAATCAGAGCCGGTTATTATTGGGTCGACATGGAAAAGGACGCGAAGGAGTTCGTTCGAAAATGTAACGAATGTCAAAGGCATGCCCTGATGATCCATCGACCTAGAGAAACGTTACACTCGGTCTCATCACCATGGCCGTTCATGAAATGGGAAATGGACATCGTTGTCCCTCTTCCTTACACACCAGGTAAGGCTCAATTCATTCTTTTTATGACTGATTATTTCTCCAAATGGGTGGAAGCACGGGCATATGAGAAGTTTAGGGAAAAAGAAGTAATCGAGTTCTTTTGGGATCACATCATATGTCGATTGGGGATTCCATCAGAGATCGTGTGTGACAACGGGAAACAGTTCGTCGGCAGCAAAGTGACAAAATTCCTCAAAGATAACAAGATCAAAAGAATCCTATCAACGCCCTACCACCCCAGCGAGAATGGACAAGCCGAATCCGCCAACAAAACAATACTTCGAAATCTCAAAGAGGTTAACCAATACGAAGGGGAAATGGAAGGAAATATTGCCCGAATTCCTGTGGGCGTATCGCACAACCGAGAAATCTAGCACAGGAGCCACTCCTTTTTCCCTGGTTTACGGTGCCAAAGCTTTGATACCGGTCGAAGTCGGTGAACCAAGTGTCAGATTCCGCTATGCGACCAAAGAATCAAACCACAAGGCTATGAATACGAATCTGGAACTATTGGATGAAAGAAGGGAAGCTGCCCTCGTCCGATTGGCCACTCAAAAACAAAAGATCGAAAGATACTACAACAGGAGAACCCATCTTCAACACTTCAACATCGGAGATTTAGTACTTAGGAAAGTCACACCCAACACACGAAACCCGAATTGGGACTGAACTGGAAAGGACCTTACTTCATCATAAAAATCACCGGAAAGGGATCCTACAAGCCTGGAACAATGGATGGCAAACCACTATCAAACAACTGGAACGTAAGTCACTTAAAACGGTACTATTGCTAAGATACGGTCTTTTAGTCATTATTTTTATTTGTTTTTATTCTACATCGACAAACTAACATTTGCAGGTACTAACTAAAGTTGCCTTGAATCAGGGAATATGGGATATTAGGACTGAAAGCACGCGTTGCACTCTTTTTCCCTTCGACGGATTTTGTCCCAACTGGGTTATACGGCAAGGTTTTTAACGAGGCAACCAGTAAATCGTGCTAACTTAGATTTGAAGGCCAATAAAAATTCTGTGACAACAATATTCGATGTCAATCATCAATCAACCTCAAATATTGGAGGGCTGCTTGACTACTTCGGCTTGGGAAAACATCTCTAGAATCGAATCAATGATCATTAGGATTCAATGTAAGGGTCAAACGGTCAAAGGAACCGTGCCCGGATAGATTGATCAAACCCCAACTTAAATTGTACAAGCACATGAACGAGAATAAAGATCTCTTATATACAAATGTCTTATCTTCGATCAGACAAGCCTAAGGGCCGTTTTAATTTTCTTTGTTCGATTAAACACTGCCCCACTCGGGGACTCATCCGAAAAGCAAATTTATTCAAAGGGGGAATAAGACATACTAAGGAGAACCCCGATTCTTAAAAGGCTAAGGCCATACCGAGTTAATGAAACTCGAAGGGGAATAAGACCTACTAAGGCGAACCCCGATTCTTAAAAGGCTAAGGCCATACCGAGTAAATGAAACTCGAAGAGGAATAAGACCTACTAAGGCAAACCCCGATTCTTAAAAGGCTAAGGCCATACCGAATTAATGAAACTCGAAGGGGAATAAGACCTACTAAGGCAAACCCCGATCCTTAAAAGGCTAAGGCCATACCGAGTTAATGAAATTCGAAGGGGAATAAAACCTACTAAGGCAGATCCCAAACTTTAAATGGCCAAGTCCAAATTGAGTTCAAGAGGACAGAAAATTTATCGAGGCAATTCCTCAGTTCTAAGGGTAAGAGTTAAACCAAGTCAGCAACGAAAACCATGGAAAGAATGAAAGGAAAAAAGGCTTTTATATATAAACACAACAAAATACGATTACAAAAATGGGAACTTCATTACATAATGTCAAAAAGGAAAAGAAAGGGGCGCCTCATTCTGAGCTCTTGGAGTCATCTTCCTGCGGAAAGGCTTGCTTTCTGGCTTCGGACTCGGTCTTTTTGGCATCTTCGATCTCGGCCAATAGATTGAAGCCTCGAGCATGCATCTCCCCGAGGACGAACAGGCAAGTTTGCCACTTCATGTGATCAACTAAATTTTTTGATTGATCTTGAGCAGCCTCAGCGTCGGCCTTGTACTAGGCCACCAGCTCATCGGTCTCAACTTTGGTTGCAGCAGCCTCCGATTTTGCCGTATGCAGCTCGTTGGCTAAAGCATCTTGATCCGAGGTGATCACACTGACTTGGGATTGGAGTTTGTCGGTGCTCTTAGTCAGAGCCTCGATTCTCCCTTTTACTTCCCTCAATTGAGCTTCTGCTAAAACTAACTGAGCATAGAAGGCCTCTTTTTCTAAAGCCAGCTGATCCATCTTGCTCTTCCACTCATTGGCTTCAGCTTTAGCCGCGCTTGCCTCAGATCGGAGTTGGGTGATTTGATCGAGCTGTTGCACCACCTGCTCGACTAAGCCAGAATTGTCTCTCCGGACGAGATCTAGTTCGGCCCGAAGGTTCATCATCTCCCCTTCGAGCCGCTCACAGCATCCCAATTCTTCCCGGTGGTGAAGAAAATCCTCATGATGAAGCACCGAGGCCTGCAAACACGAAAGGAAATATGGTAGTTAGCTAAAGTTTTAAAGAGCAAAATAGTGAACACCAGATAAGGCTTATCAGAAAATTACCTATTCAATGCTTGCTGAGCTTCGTTGAACAAGCAGGATGCATCCACTTCGTTCATCTTGGCCTGATCTTCTTCGGTCACCAAACACCGAAGATAGCTAGCTACCCCTACAGGAGCGGAAAGAACCTTAGCATCTTCAGGAATGGCAAAGGATATGATCCGCTTCCGATCAGGGTATGAACTCGAAGCAGGAAATCTATCGACCAACTTCGGACCGAAAGAAACCCCGCTCATGCCGGTGGAGGGACTTTTCCTCGGTACTTCCAGGTTGCTGAGCCCAAAGGTATCTTCAGCAGACATCGAATCCATGCCATCGAAGAAACCTCGGAAAGGGCCTTCCGGTACATGGCCCCCGCCCGGGGAACGTCTTTTTGCTGCTTGGGCCTCGTTGAGTGTCGACTCTGAGAAGGAAGGAGAGTCTATCATCTCTATGGGGCCTAAGACTCCCTGCGAATCCCCCCTTGCATCGATAGAAGCCCCAGCTCTTGCCCCCATTTCGGAGCCCCCGACTCGATGAAGGTCTGTTTCATCGGCTCTCAGCTCGGGGACTCCCCGTCCTTCAGTTTGGGACGGCTCGCTACCCAAAAAGTCAAAATCCTCATCTTCTTCGGACTCGTCCCTCAATCAACGAAGTGAGTCCGAGGATAGTATTCGGTCATCAATGTTGCTCTTGGGATTACAAGCTATCCTCTTCTTCGACCTATTTTTCCCAGGCTCTAAAGAACTGGGGGCTTCTTTCCTCTTCTTCTCTTTCTCCTGCTTTGAAACAGGGGGTTTGCAGGGAACCTCATCACCAGTGGACGTTGGCCTCAATTCAACGTCCTTCAATAAACCTACAAATGAAGAGTAAAGCAAATTAGAAATCAATAACATGAAACGCTGAGTTCGAACTTAACCTGTCTCACCATAGAGTCGAGCCTCCCATCGGCTCTTCGAGAGCTTGTCCAAGCACGTTCCGAATAAGGTCTCTGGGAAACTATTCTTTCGACCCATTCCTTCAGATGAGGAATCGCGGCTGGCACTCGAGATACGGTTACATCATATGAAACTAGTTAGTAAAGTGATGAAGGGAAAACATTGAACAAGTTGAGATATAGGATAACACTTACGGTTCATGTTCCATTTCTCGGGGAACGGCATGTCTTCGGTCGGAATCAGGTCCGATGTCTTCACTCGAACGAATCGGCCCATCCAGCCTCGGTCCCTATCCTCATCGATGCTAGAGAAGGGGGCTTTGCTTGCCCGGCGAGCAAGTTTTATTAATCCCCCTCGGAAGAGTCGGGGACTGTATAACCGCAGAAGGTGATCGACAGTGAAAGGATGCCCGTCGATCTTGCTTACAAAAAAGCAAAGGAGAATGACGATTCTCCAGAAAGAGGGGTGGATCTGACCCAATGTTACTTCGTACCTTTTGCAAAAGGCAACGATAACCGGGACCAAAGGGCCCAACGTGAAGGGGTAAGTGTAAACACTCAAATAACCCTCCACGTGGATGGTGATCGCCTCTTCCGGTGAAGGAACGACCACACACTTGCTGATCCAATTACAGTCTTCTTTGACCTTGTCAAGGACTTTGTCCGTAATCGAACAAATGTACCTAGTGACCGGTTCACACCGGCCCGGTATTGAAGAGGTCTTATCTACTTTAAAGTCGGTACTGATTGAACATCCAGTCGGTACAAACGCTTTCAAAGGAGGTTCAGCCATGGTTTCCTCAACATCAACAGGTTGAGGATCTTCGGTAGGTTGAGAAGAAGAAGGGGTCTGTCTCTGAGGAACGGATTTAGAGGTCTTCGCCATTGTTGTTAAGAGATAAAGAAGTTAGAAGATGCAGGTGTAAGATAAGAACAAAAAGGAGATCACTTACAAGGAAACTTAGAGAAATTGAAGAAGGGAATGATTCAACTAATTAGATAACTTAAACGCCTGAAAGTGAAGATGGAGAAGGGTATTTATAGCCCCTCAAAAGCGACGGTTCGCATCCCAAAGCGACGAAGCCCATGTACTGATATTGCAGAGGTTTGTCTCAAGTTAGTCTCTGATGAGACGTTTTCGACACGTACCACGTACGTCACAGTTTCACTGTCATTTATCAGTATAATGATTCGTTTTCCTTTGATGGGTCGCTCCGACTTCCGTGCCACACGCGTCATAAGTATGTCTCCATTCAACCTAACCAAAAAGTTGCGGCTCACATCGTTTTTCGTTATTACTCTCCGAAAAACAAAGGGACTATCTGTATGGGGTCGAACTCGGGACCGCCTACTTAGGGACAAATCGGGCTCGAGTTTATACGGTTGGTATCAATCGTAACTACTGCTCGGTAAATCGGGGTCGAGGTATCAAAGATCGAAGAGCGAGACCAAATAACATCGAAGCAAGAATATCGAGGTATTAAAGATCAAAGGTCGAGATCGAACAACATCGAATCGGAACATGAAGCCATGGTACCCGAGATGAGTCTATCGAGCTCGATTCCGGGAAATGTCCTAAGGTAAGTTATCAAATTTGAATGATGAAGGGACCGAAAATTCCGTGATAAGTAAGCATCTCGGCGGGAATCACGGCATCAATCAATAAGATCGTTAAATCAACAAATCAAGAGATATTTTACCTTATAAACAGATTCTTGCCTTGTATAAAAGATTATCCCCACGCTATATAAAGGGGCAATGTAATTGTTCAAAGGCATCTCACAAACAGTCATCAATACAAAGAAAAGAAGTCTGCTTTTATTATTTTGTACATTACTTCATTCGTCTGGTTTCATTTATATTTATTGTTCATCTCTGAGGAATCAGTGAAGGCTAGGATTATCCAAGGCTTGTGGTTTGCATTTCTTCTCCATTTATTTACTGACTTTAACTTCCGTTATATTATTCGCTATTTGTATCAAACTAAATCATGTATCCTTAAAACCACGTATAAATTCAATTGTTATCCGAAACCAAGGGTAAATATACGGGTTAAAAACCAAGAACGAGACTATTTGATTTTCTTTGAATCTGTTAATTATGAGGTATATCCTTTTATATAGAATCAACATTAAAGCATTTAGAAGTGTGCTACAAATTAGTAGAAACAAAAGCAAATTTCCTAATTGCAAAAATCATGCAATAAATACATGTCTAACATAGTCAAATTATCAAAGAACTGCATAAAGTAATACTCTTTCTCCAAAAAAAAGAACTAAAAAATGATCTCTTATGCAAAATATGCTAAAAGTATGGCATCTATAGGATTAATAAATAATTTCCCTCGCTGCAGATCATACAACAAAAGCGCAAGCACATATTCAAAATACAAGTACTAAACATGATTTCTAGACAGGAATTTTGTTCAACGGTATTTATGAGCATAACATCTTTGCAAAGAATGCTTCAGGTGTAAACTAAAATAAATAATAGCTTAATTTTCTAACTATTTATTGCAGCAAAAGTATTAATAAGAAAATTAAGAGTTACAATTAAAAAGTAGTCGTTTGGTATGCTTCTTATTCACAAACAGAGGACTATAAACATATGAAATTTATAAAATATCTTGTTAAATATTGGAGAGTGGAGATTTATAAGAATAAGCTTAAACCGGAGTATTCAGTTTCAAGAATCAAGAATACTCATATGAAGTAACAAGCGGAAGAAAAATTTACCAAGTGAATCTGCAACTTTCCTCTACTATTTCTGCTAATAGTGATGGTAATGCATATTACTTGGTTTATAATCCATTTATATAAGCTCTTCGGTATTTGATTGTTACGACCCAAAATCCCTCCTTAGGAGTCGTGATGGCATCTAGTCCCTAGGACTAAGTAAGCCTAATACATGCTGAGTTATTAATAGATTTAAACCATTTAATCACTAAACACATACCAGTAAATGCCATACTTAGCGAACAATATACAAATATCCCAAAATCGGTAGTACGAAGTCATAAGCCTTTCTAATAGTAACGAAGAATATCAAATATATCACTGTTTGGAATTGAAAAAATAGTAACAAAGTAAAACTCCAGAAGGTAACTCCGAGGCCCGCAGACGCAATGGCAGGTATACCTTGAAGTCTCCGTCGCAAACTCACAATCAGCTAGCTAATGACCGGCACACTTCGAGGTACCTGGATCTGCACAAAAGGTGTGCAGAAGTGTAGCATGAGTACACCACTGCGGTAGCTAGTAAGTATCAAAACCAACCTCGGTGGAGTAGTGACGAGGTACTGTCAAGACACCTAAAAGACATAAAGACATGTGCAAGTATTAATATAATCTAACAGAGGAACGAATATCAACATGAAGCTAAACATGGAAAGAATAATAATATAACACTAGCAAATGGAAAGTAGAAGCAACAAATAGCAACAAGGAGTAATAGGTGATAACGCCTGCAAAGTAATCAAAATACAGTTAAAGTACCAATGAAACCAATTAAGGAAGACAAATGACGACCAAATAATCAACCGTTCTTACACAAGGTTTACACAAGTATCACCCTGAGGTTTCACACCTCAAATTCACAAATCACGAATTCCAAATCACGAATCGTAATCACGTGACATCTCGTGCCCTCTTTACTAATCACAACCGCATGGACAACTCACATGCTGCACGGACCACTCACGTGCCAATACCATTAATACCTCAGATCTGCACGGACAACCCACGTGCCAATAGTAACAATACCTCATATCCACGCGGACAATTCACGTGCCAACAGTCCAATCCACGCACAGAAGGCAGGTACACAAGAATACATGTACATGATTAATAAACATCAAGATTCATACTCATGGACTGATATAGGTGACATGTTATGGTATATGCTTGTGCAAGTGTATTATCACAACTCAAGTCAACAGGTACAATCAGAGACACCGAGTAGCAATTTGAAATAACACAACAAAACCCGTAATATGTATGATACACAGAAGAAAACCACACACCACACAAATATCAACAATAACAATGCCTCCAGGCCATCACAAATCATCCATGACATAGCTCACCTTGTCTCATCGCGGGCGCAACATATAAAGTAAATACCCGCTTTGTCTTGCCACACGCGCATCAATAATATCCTACCTTGTCTCGCCACATGTGCAAACCCAACATATATATATAGCCCACCTTGTCTCGCCGCATGTGTAAATATCAATAATAGCAATAGCACGAACAACTCACGTGCAAAACTGTCACGCTCCGACCTCGAGGAGCGTGACCGGCGCTCAACTGAGATATCCCGATCGAGCAAGCCTGCACAATGCCGTCTACCCAACTCACCAAGAATAAAGAGAAGGTACATTTCTTTAATAAGACAATAAGAAGGGCGCACGTGAACAACACCATTTCATACCATTGATTACTTCATTTATAAGTCTGAAAATACATTACACATTCATAGTTTGAAGTGGAACATGTGATACAAATACAACATTCTTAGTTTGGCTTTCCCAACACCACTATACAACCCACACCATGTCTACGAAGCCTCTAACATAAACCAAAGAGTGTTACAACAGTGCCGGCAAAAAGACCCCGGCTATACCTCAAAATGCTATGTACAAACAACAAAAGATACAGGGCCCCGAAATGAAGTGGTGCTCACCAAGTCAGCTAAGGAGAGGGTGTACTGCTATCACTACTCAATGTCGCCTGCTGTGGAACCACTTGCATCTATTAAAGATGCAGCACCCCCGATAAAAGGGACGTTAGTACATATGGAATAGTACTAGTATGAAAACTAAACATCCCCTTAATAGAACGAGTAACAATACAATGATAAAGAAACATGAAATCAATGAGATTATCATCAATCTTAAAGTACCAAGTTAAGAGAGAGAACAAATTTCAAGCAAGTTTCAATATTTTTAAGTTGGGAGATCTTTAGTACCGATACACCACCGTGCTTTTATCACGGAGTCCGATCTTATACCCAATCGGCTAAGCCGTCTCACAATACCACCATGTGCGCCACATGGCGTCCGATCTCAGCCCGATCGGCTAAGGCGTCTCACCACAATGTCGTGTGGGCTGACATCACCTCACATTCTGCTAGCAATCATCTCATCCCATTTAAGGGGTATTATCTCAATACATCAATCTCATCCCATATTCAGAGAAAACTCTTACCACCTCACACGGGAATTTTACCCCTCACTCACTCCTACACCAGTACGTGTAGTTTCAAGGTTAGATCATTTCAACCTACCCTTCATCGGTGACTAAACGATACTCCCAAGGCATTTATTATTTAAAGAATTTATAGGTCATTTCAAAGTCTTTTACACTTCTTTTCATTTCATTGGCGCTAATGGCCTCTATCGTAATATCATTCTCGGCACATTGGCCATGTTTTATATCTCATGCTCACTTCTTTTGCTTTCAAACACCATCAAGGATTATCAACAACAAGGCATTTCTATTCAAGACTTTAAGTACACATGTGAGCAAATAAGGGTCTTAGGCACAATGAGATTTCTTACACAATTCGACAAGATAGCTTTCATTAGAATCACGTCTTGAGGTCATAGCATGTTAATACACAAACTATACTTAGACCACATTGCGAAGGATAACACAATAAGATAAAAGCATTCAGAATATTCAAATTTATAATGATCAACCAGGGGCTTACAAGAACAAGTGGGATTCAATTTTAAGAGAGAAATTTAGCCAACATACCTCGCCTTGAGCGTCTTTAAATTACTACAATATTTCGGAAATTTTAGCGACTTTGATCTATTTAGAAATATAACAAAATTGAACACAAATTAGGAAGGAGCTCATGGTTCCAGCTCATTTGAGCATTTTATCAAGCATTAGGTGTGCATTAAGGTTTCAAGGTCCTCCTATGGTGGATTCCTTCATCCCACTGCCCAAAGTCTACCCAATTGAGCTCAACAATCTTCCCACAAATCTTGATAGTACATGCATGCATAATGAACAACTCCCACACCAAGAATTTCTTTTCTCATTACCTATTTTCAGTTAAATCCCGAAATTGAGGGCTAGGGAGTAGAATCTTACCTCTAGGATGAAGACATGGTGAGTTTTCCTTGTTAATCCTCCAAGCCTTGAGCAAGAATTGATGAACAATTAGTTTAGGAACCCCCACTATCTCACTCTCAAAATATTAGTTTTTTACTTAATAAATGGTCCTTAACGTCTATATACCGAAGTAGGGCCTGGTTATAAAAACCAGAAAATGGACCCTCCGAACACAGCTATGCGATCGCAGAGTGGACCGCAGAATGGATATGCGATCCGTAAAATGGGCAACAGAAGTGATGTCAAGAACTGGGCTATTCGGGTCAAGTCTGCGGTAGGTCTGCGGTCCGCAGACCAGTTCTGTGGTCGCATAATGCGTCACAGAACTCCCCTCTGTAAATCTTCACGCTAAATTGCGATGGATTGTGCGGCCTGCGAAAGCATTATGCGGTTGCATACTGGACCGCAAAACGACCCTCCAAAATTAACCATTTTCTGTTGCGCTCTACGGCCGATCTGCGGCCCACAGAGTGATTCTGCGGTCACATATTGGACCGCAGAAATACCCTGCTCTGCCAAAAAAAAATTTCAACTTCCCAACGCACTGTTCAACCCAAAAAGTCTGTACCGCGGCGAGCTAGAATCTCTACAATCATCAACACATAAGTCCACCTCGGCATCATGAAACCCCGGGTTCTAGGTGAAATTTTACGGGGCCTTACAAAAACACCCCAACAATCCTCTCAACAATCCCACATGTGCTAAAAACATAACAACACAATATAACAACTCGCACCACATAGCCCATATGCCACAACATTTCCATAACAACAATTCCAATACCACAACCACATATAGCCCCCAGCTCAACAACACCGAGTACAACAACAGCAACAACAATAACGGGGGAGTACGACAAGTAAATCAACACAAGAATTACAACAACACAATGAACCGGAGGAATAAGCTCAATAACGAAAGAGATAACAAGCAATAATAACTTCAAATAAGAATAACTCAACAATGGGAGAGATAACATATAGCATTGACTTCAAATAAGAATAAATCAACAATAGAAGAGATAGCATGTCAATAAAAGAGGCAACAACTTCAATTAATGCATGCAATAGTATATTTTACAATGAAAGATAGAACATGCTCTAAGAACTTCAAATAAATCATGTAAGAGTAACTAACAATGGAGGATATAACAGGATAGAGCAACTTCATTTAGACGCATGAAAGAAGCCTAAGAGTTTAAACCGGTCAAATTTTCACATATAAGGCAATGTACACACTCATCACCTCGTGTACACGTCTTCCATGTAATTCAAATAGTGCAATCAAACCAATCTCTACAAGGTAGTTCCCCCACACAAAGTTAGGCAAGATACTTACGTCAAATTAACTCTCAAAAATAGCTTTTCCTTTAAAGTTCACCTCCTCTCGGCTCAAGTCTAACCAAAATCGACTTGATAACATCAAATAATGCAAGAGAAACCAATTCCAATAAGTAAAGTTATAATCTTTATACAATTCCCAAAAAATTTACAAAAATCAACCTCGGGTCATCCGGTCAAAACCCGGGTCCAAGGGTAGGTCTTGACTACCATAACCCCACGAGTCTATATGTGTTTCATTTTCAATCCGAGTCCAAATCCAAACTCAAAACCCAAATTTTCATGTTTTTCAAAACTTTGACAAAAATCCCCAAAATTCCTCTTTGATTCTCATAAACTTGAAGTTAAATCTCATATACAATCATTAAATATAATTGGACATTGATTAAAACTACTTAGCCAATAATTGTAGCTGAAAGTCCCCTCTCCAAATTGCCTCCTACCGAGTCTAGGGTTCAAAGATATGAAAATGAGACTAAAATTCCGACTTCCTGCCCTTATGTTCAGGCGCAGGTGTCGTAAATGCGACCTGGGGTTCGCAAATGCTAAGAATGATTGCAAAAGTGAAACTTGTCACACCCCTACTAATATCGCAAACGCGACAATAAGTTCGCAAATTCGAACACAGAACATAACGCAAAAGCGACCATGATGATCGCAAATGCGACCGAGCCAAGCCCAGGCACTCATCGCAAAAGCGAACATTATGTTTGCAAATGCGAACCTAACAGGCCCCAGTGATCTTTGCAAATGCGACTCCCACCCTCGCAAAAAATAAAATCTCGCATTTGCGAGACCTACAGCACCAGTTCAAAGACCAGCAAAACTAAAACTCTTCAAACACTTCGAAATGTGTCCGAAACTCACCTAAGCCCTCGAGGCTCCAATCCACACAATTCTAACATCATACGAACTTGCTCGCGCAATTAAAACCTCAAAATAACATCCGGAACCATGAATCGGACATCAAAACACATGAAATTTTACATTGAAACTTAAAAACTTCTAAAACCACAACCATGCGTCTGATTCCTATCAAATCAACTCAAAATGACGCCAAACGTTGCAGACAAGTTCCAAATAACATAACAGACCAATTCCAAGTTCCAAAATTGAAATCTGAACCGATTCCCATAAGTTCAAACCATAGTCAAACCTAAGGAATTTCTAAACCTTCAAACTGCCAACTTTCAGCAAAAAATGCCAAATCAACGTAGGGACCTCTGAATTCAATTCCGGGCATACACCCAAGTCCCAACTTACCATACAAACTTATCGGAACCATCAAATACCTTTTCGAGGTCATTTTCACAAAAGTCAAACGTCGATCAACATTTTCAACTTAAACTTCTAAAACGAGAATCACTCATCCAAATCAATCCCGAAACATCCAAAAATTGAATTCGACCATACACGCAAGTCATATTACCTAATATGAAGCCACTCGAGACCTCGAACCGTTTAACGGAATGCTAAAGCTCAAAATGATCATCGGGTCGTGTCACGACCCAAAATTCAGCTAGTCGTGATGGCACCTAACCCAACCCGTTAGGTAAGCCCAATAACAGTCAACATAGTTCAATAAAATAAAAGTGATTAAAAAATGATATAACTAAATTCCATACAATAACCCAAGGACTGGTAGTACAAATCATGGGCTCCTAAGATTTAGAATTTACAAAACTGGTACAAAATAAATACATCATTTATTCGAAATATATATAACAGATTTGCAAATCTAAAGCTACCAAGGACAAGTGGCAACTATAACCGGAACACAGGTACGTCTTCAACACCAGCTCCCACCGTACACAGCAACATTAGCTCCAAGATCTGCATGCAAGGTGCAGAAGTGTAGTATGAGTACAACCGACCTCATGTACCCAGTAAGTATCTTGACTAACCTCGGTGAAGTAGTGACGAGGCTTCTTAGTTAAAAGATACTTACTGATATAACCTGTGTAGTAATATTTGCAAGCAGAGAAGGGTACGAGATCAAATATGCTAAACAGTAAAGGATTACAAGAAGAAATTACGGTCAATATTTCTCAATATCACAACCAATCCTTTCCTTAAAGTGATGACCATCAAACCATGGTAGAAAATCTAGAACTTTCATAGTGTGAGAAATGTACTCAAGATATCAAATCAAATGGCATGGCATCACTCTTCGTGCTTTTACTCTCGTCCTCACATGATAATGTAAATACAATAGCACGGCATCACCCTTCGTGCTTTACTTTCTTCCTCACATGATAATATATATGAAATGGCACATCATCAACCTTCGTGCGTTACACTCTTCCTCACAGGATAATTTATATGTAATGGCATAGCATCACCCTTCAAGCTTTACACTCTTCCTCACCAAGCATATGTATATCAATAACAAGCAAGGTACGAAGCATGAATAACATCAAGAAGAGTGATTGAACAAATACTCCAAATGAACATAAATCACAACTTTCAAGCTAATAACAATTTAATGAACCTCAAGAACCTTATTGTTCAAGTGTCTCAACAAATTTCAAAAGCGATCTTCAACTCCAATATAGAACCCGAATATCTCAAGAATAATGGTCGTAGCGGTGTTTGTGATTAAGTGTAGCGATGACCGAATTTAGCGCAACAATAGTTTCACCAAAGTACGTCAAATTTTATTCAAGTTATAATAAGCTGAATCATGGTTTGTAGCATTTAACTTCATATTCATATTAATCTAGAAGTCAAGTAAAACATGAAGAAAGAAGATCACATATCTAACGAGGCACAAATAATCATATAATCTACCCCCAAGCATGATTAACCATGTCACATACATATACGCTCATCACCTCATATATGCATCACCCCCGCATGTAGCAAACAATATCAATTAGTAGGAAAAATTCCCCCAATAAAGTTAGGCAAGACACTGTCATAACCCAAATCCCAAACCCGGTCGTGATGGCGCCTTTCGTGAAGACAAGGCCAGCCAATTAAAAACCATAACTCATTTTAAGCAGTTAATACAGTACTTACATATTTTAATAATAGCAAATTTGCAGAAACATAGCTAACCTTCCCAACAACAGCCCAAACCGGGGTGTCACAATGTCATGAGCAACTAATGAAATCCTAATAACAAGATTACTATTACAATATCTCTGGCACAATTGTTTGAAGAAAGTGGAAACAACAAGATAAAAGAGATACGGGGCTGCGGACGCCAACAGCTACCTCGTAGTCTCTGAATCACCGCTCTTACGGTCGTAGTCAATGCCTTGGAGCGGAATCAATAACGCCTGAATCTGCACACATAGTGCAGGGAGTAATGTGAGTACTTCCAACTCAGTGAGTAATGCATATAAATAATATTGAAAGTAAGGAAACATGTAAAGCACAAGGCAATGCATAATGAAGCAGTAAAACATTACGTGAAAACAGTAAATCCGTGAGAAATCAAGCAATGTCTTCCCAGCTCTAGTTACCAGTTGCGATTGTTACCAACTGTAACACTCCTGGGCTCAGTGTCATTTAAAAATCATGCCCCTCGGGCAATATCATTTTAAAAACAGTATCATCTCCCCAGCTCTAGTTACCAGTTGCCATTGTTACCAACTGTAACATCACTGGGCTATATTTCCATAATCATCTCCCCAGCTCTAGTTACCAGTTGCCATTGTTACCAACTGTAACATCACTGGGTGCCCTGCGCTCACTAGGGGTGTACAGACTCCGGGAGGGTCCCCTTACGGCCCAAGCGCTATATCATATCTCATGGCGGCGTGACACCCGATTCCCTTTACATTATATCTCGTGGCGGCGTGCCACCCGATCCCCTTTTTAAATGTCATTTAAATCTCAAAATTGAGTAAAAGTGGCTAAATTTGTAAAACCGTGGAAAACAACATGTCTGAGTTCAAGTAGTGAATCAAAACAGTGAGAAAACTGTGATAGATACCCCCGAAGGGTTCAAATAACCGGCACGAAGCCCAAATATGGCAGTCAGCCCAAATCACGATGATATCAAATAAGTTTTCAATCAAATATGTAGTAAAAATCATCAATCGAGACGGACCAAGTCACGATCCCCAGCAGTAAACGACCCCACACTCAACATCGAGTGTGTGCCTCACCTCAATATAGCACTAGGATGTGCAAATCCGAGGTTTCAAACCCTCAAAGCATCATTTACAATCACTACTCACCTCAAACCGGCTAAATCTCTATCCCACGACGTCTTTGCCCTTCGAATTGGCCTCCACGTGTGTTGAATCTATCCAAAATTAGAACTAACATGTCATAATGTGCTGAAGTAACAAAGCCCACGCGAAAACAATCAATAATACTAAGAAATTTTGAAATTAGCAAAACCCGAGCCCCGGGCCCACTTCTCAAAATTCAGTAATTTTCACCTCAACAGGTTCCTTATCTTCCCAGGAGTTTAACCATACAAGATTTATCGAATTCCTACATCGGTTCGACCTCCAAGTCTTAGAATCTAAGCTTAAGGGTTTTCCACAATTTCCCCAGCTTAAAACACCAATTACATACTAGAATAGCAATAGATTTGGGTAATTTGACCAAGATTGAGTTAAGAACACTTACCCCGATGTTCCCCTTGGAAATCTTCCAAGAATCACCTCAAAAATCGCTTCAACCCGAGCTCAATAGCTCCAACAATGTTCAAGATGGCCAAAACTCCTTCTCTTGAGAATTTGTCCAAGAAAATATCCTTTGGATATAGTTTTAAGGTTGATTTGCTGTGATTTTATGGTGCTTGGAGGTGTTTCTCCTTGTGGGTAACGAAAAAGGGTTTTTGCATGGCAAATGGGTATTGATTTCTATTTATAAAGGGGTCAAAAATCGAGACAAAACTCCCCTGTCAGGGTCAAGTATGCGATCGCATATCTGTCACATAACAGATATGCGATCCGCATATTTGACGCAACCATCGCAGATTGAACCCTAGCCTTCATCGCAAATTCAGTGTGAGGCATGGTTTGCGGTCCGCATTTCAAGAATGCGACCGCATTTTCGACGTTGGTTTTTGTCCAGAAATATGTCCCGGTCTGCGTCTCAGTGTGGTGAAATGCGGTCCGCATTTCTGACCGCATTTTTGACACAATTCTTGCCCCGAAATCTATTTGAGTTTGCTATCTTGTTGTGAGATATGCGGTCCGCATTTGAGAAATGCGACCGCATTCTCAGCTTCTGGTTTTTCTACAAATTTTTCTTCCAACGAGGAAATAGTTCGTTCAACCATCCAAAACTCACCCGAGGCCACTGGGACCTCATTCGAGCCTTCTAACTCATAAGTCAACATCCGGTTGACTTTTACAAATTAAACCTTCTTGAAAGAGACTAAGTGTCTCATTTCTTACTAAATCTACTCCGAACGCAAACCATTCAACGTGATTACATAAACACGGATGACAAGGCATAATAAGGTAGATATGGGGAAAACGGAGCGTAACTCATGAGACGACTAGATGGATCGTCACATTCTCCCCCACTTAAACAAATGTTCGTCCTCGAACGAGTCAAGAAACATACCTGGAGCCTTGAATATGTGAGGATGTCTGCTCCGCATCTCCCGCTCGGTTTCCCAGGTAGCCTCCTCCACGGATCAACCTCTCCACTGAACGTTCACTGAAGCCATCTCCTTGGACCTCAACTTCCGAATTTGACGATCCAAAATCGCCAGTGGCTCCACCTCGTAGGTCAAATCATCGTCCAACTGAATTGTGCTAAAGTCCAAGACATGAGACGGATCCCCAATATACTTCCAGAGCATAGAAACATGAAATACTGGGTGTACGTTCAACAGACTGTGTGGCAAAGCAAGCTCATAAGCCACCTCCCCAACTCTCCGAAGCACCTCGAACGGCCAAATGAACCGAGGACTCAATTTTCCTTTCTTCCCAAACCTCATATCACCTTCCATGGGCGAAACCTTCAGCAAGACCTTCTCACCCACCATGTAGGATACATCTCGGACTTTCCTATCGGCATAACTCTTTTGCCTCGACTGTGCTGTACGGAGCCTCTCCTGGATTACTTTCACCTTCTCCAGAGCCTCCTGAACCAAGTCAGTCCCCAATAGCCTGGCCTCGCGGGGCTCGAACCAACCAACCGGAGATCTACACTGTCTCCCATACAGAGCCTCATACGGAGCCATCTGAATACTTGACTGGTTCTGTTGTTATAAGAGAACTCCGCAAGCGGTAGAAATTCACCCCATGAGCCTCCAAAACCAATAAAACATGCACGTAACATGTCCTCCAGTATCTGAATGGTACATTCGGACTGCCCATCCGTCTGAGGATGAAATGCGGTGCTCAATTCCACCTGAGTACCCAACTCCCTCTGCACGGCTTTCCAAAACTGCGAGCTGAATTGAGTACCTCTATCTGAAATGATAGAAACTGGAACACCATGCAGCCGAACAATCTCTCGGATATAAATCCTTGCCAACCGTTCTGAAGAATAGGTAGTACCTACGGGAATGAAGTGCACGGACTTGGTCAGCCGATCCACAATCACCCAAATAGCATCGAACTTCTTCAAAGTCAGTGGAAGTCCAACAACAAAGTCCATAGTAATCCGCTCCCACTTCCACTCGGGAATAGTCATCTGCTAAAGCAAACCACCCGGTCTCTGATGCTCATATTTTACCTACTGGCAGTTGAGACACCGAGCTACGAATCCCACAATATCTTTCTTCATCCTTCTCCACCAATAATGTTTTTTCAAGTCCTGATACATCTTTGCGGCACCCTGATGAATGGAATACCGCGAGCTATGGGCCTCTTCCAGAATCAACTCCCGAAGCCCACCCACATTAGGTACACAAATCCGACCCTGGATCCTCAACACTCCATCGTCGCCGATGGTCACATCTTTAGCATCATTATGCTGGACTCTGTCCTTAAGGACAAGCAAATGCGGATCGATGCGATAATATAACGAAGACCGAGAAACCATGCAAGCCAACACCCGATTAGATTCCGAGATGTCTAATCTCACAAACCTATTGGCAAGGTCTGGACATCGACTGCGAGAGGTCTCTCCCCAACTGGAATATATGCCAAACTCCCCATACTTACTGCTTTTCGGCTTAAAGCATCGGCCACCATATTGGCCTTTCCCGGATGGTACAATATGGTAATATCATAATCCTTGAGCAACTCCAACCATCGTCGTTGCCTCAAATTTAGATCCTTTTGCTTGAACAAATGTTGAAGGCTACGATGATCGTTGAACACCTCACAAGATATGCCATATAAGTAATGCCTCCAAATCTTCAATGCATGGACTATGGCAGCCAACTCCAAATCATGCACGGGGTAGTTCTTCTCATGAGGCTTCAGCTGACGAGAAGCATAAGCAATAACTCTGCCCTCCTGCATCAGTACACAACCGATCCCGACCCTCGATGCATCACAATACACAGTATATGCACCTGAAGTTGATGGCAAAACCAATATTGGAGCTGTGGTCAAGGCTGTCTTGAGCTTCTGAAAGCTCTCCTCACGCTTGTCCGACCATACAAATGGAACACCCTTCTGAGTCAATTTGGTTAAGGGCGATGCAATGGATGAGAATCCCTTAACAAACCGGCGATAATAAGCCTGCCAACCCAAGGAAGCTACGAATCTCTGTGACTGAGGACGGTCTAGGCCAACTCTGAACCGTCTCTATCTTCTTTGGATCAACCTGTATGCCCTCGCACTTAGAGAATTTTGCATAAAGCTTCTCCTCTCTCAATCTCTGCAATACAACTTGCAAATGCTCTGCGTGCCCTTCCTGACTACGCGAGTACACCAGGATATCATCAATGAATACCACAACGAACGAATCTAGACAAGGCCGAAATACATTGTTCATCAACTGCATGAACGCTGCTGGGGCATTGGTTAGCCCCAAAGACATAACAAGAAACTCATAGTGACCATATCTAGTCCGGAAAGCAGTCTTAAGAATATCTGCATCCCTGATCTTTAACTGGTGATATCCTAAACGGAGATCAATCTTGGAGAACACTCGTGCTCCTTGAAGCTGGTCAAATAAGTCATCAATGCGAGGCAAAGGATATTTGTTCTTGATTGTTACCTTGTTCAATTGCCTATAATCAATGCACATTCTCATCGTGCCATCCTTCTTTCTCACAAATAGAACCGGTGCACCCCAAGGTGACACACTAGCGCGAGCACGCGTTCAAATAGTCGCGAGCATGAAGAAGAAGATACCCAACTCCAGAATTCCTCTATGCGATCGCATTCCCTGATTCGCGATCGCGATGCTCTGCAGACACACCACCAACCAGCAATGCAAAAACCATCTGAAATGATTCGAACCACGTCTGAAACTCACCCGAGCCCCTTGGGACCCCATCTGAACATGCCAACAAGTCCCAAAACATAACACAGACCTACCCGAGGCCTCAAATCACACATAATAATATCAAAACCACAAATCGCACCTCAAATCCAACTTGATGAACTTTTAAACTTTCAACATCTAAAACACGTGTCGTACCATATCAAATCAACTTGGAATGACCTCAAACTTTGCACACAAGTTCCAAATGACATAACGAACATATTCAAACCTGATATCATCAAAGTCAACTCTCGGACAAACTTATAACATTCCAGCCCTTCAAATTTTCAACTTTCATTAAATAGTGTCGAAACTTTCTAGAATTATTCAAATGCAAGTCCACGTATATGCCCAAGTCCAAAATCACCATCTGGACCTAACAAAATCATCAAAACTCCCATTCGGGGTCAAATACACAAAAGTCAAACTTGGTCAATACTTCCAACTTAAAGCTTCCAAGTTGAAAATCATTCTTCCAAATCAATTTGGAGGCACCTGAAAACCAAAACCGACGATACACGTGAGTAATAATACACCATATGAAGATACTTCTGACCTCAAGCTACCGAACTGAATGTAGTTGCTTGAAACGACCGATCAGATCGTTACATTCTCCCTCACTTAAACATATGTTCGTCCTCGAACGTTCCAAGAATCATTCCAAAGCCATCAAATCATGGTGTAACCTTACCATGCACATATCCAGGGATGATCCTATGTCACCCCAACCATATAAGTCAGCCAACTTAACATAACCGAAGATTTTTCCTTCCACCTAGTCCATAAACCTCGGAACCCAATTTCCAACATTCGGAATTCATTATAAGACCCAATTCCCACATCCATACACTGCATAAGTCTGAACAAACAGTACCAAACCATAACCATAACCCAAGATGTAATCACATGATATACCACATAACTCAGATATTTACAGCAATAACTTCTGACCACAATAGCTGCCCAAAAACAAATTTGGTACCGGTAGTAAACTTCATATCAAATAAAACCTCGTTCAAAACTTTCGTACACTGCTAATGATGAAAGAAACACACAGAAACTCATAACCACTCACCAGATCAACAAGTCATGGAGCTCTCGCGTCCGCCAAGGACCATAGCCAAATTCTAAGTTGATTAGTGACATTATTCTTTCAAACATTCCTCATCCAATACGATAGTGCAAATCTCAGGTCTAGAAACCTCATCTCAGCCACACAAGCAGCCCAACCGACAACTCTCACCAAAACTATATGGAGCCCCACGCTATGCGGTTCGCACACCAAACAAGTAATAATTAAGATATGATAGATAATAGTAAGAATGTTAAACAAGAAGACTACTGAGAAAGTTAAGCAGGCGGGGTAATGTTAACATCTTCCTAGGAACTATTTTCCACAAAGTAAAAGCAAAACACACGAAATAATCATAAGGAATTACATCTCATCATTGTATTGTTGCGGCGTGCAACCCGATCTCACACACTACCGTTGCGGCGCACAAACCGATCCAATCATACCAATCCATATAGGGGTACCCATCGAGCCATAATGTTCGGGCTCACTAATCACATGTGCGTCAACATCAAGCACGATAGAGTGCACAAATATAACTGTGGGAAGATGATTTGGTATAAAACAATACTGAGAAAGACACACATAGCTATGATTCAGTAAGCTGACCAACATCACGAGGCTCATCTCGCCCATAACGCCATAAGTCCTAAACAAAATTACAACATGCGTGCGAATAATCATATAATCCAACAACTTGTCATAGCATAAGAGAGAAACACATAACATAGATCAGGGCGCGAATAACATCTATTACGCTCAATGATATACCTGCGGCAACAATTGCGTAAGAGCAAGCAAATCCGATCCGATATAGAATACACATTTTCATTAGCCCTAATAGCACCCAAGCAAAATTCCAATTGTCCCCAGAACAAGTAAAATAACCTTCCAAAAGCCCACAGCAAAATATCCATAAGACATATCATCGGCTATCCAATTCTTAACATATCTTCACGGTTCACAACTAAGAAATAGTCTGCCTGCAAGAACATCCAGTCTTTAAATCTCTAGAACAACAGAATCTCCATATCTGATCCCAACTCCACTACTCAAATGGCCAACATATCACTCGTGCACAATCATCTCGCGGAGGATACCCACATAAATCTTTTGCACCAAGTAGCAAAACTTGAGTCTCAACAATCCAAAACCAGGCGACTATCATAAACTAGTCAAACACCCGCAAGTCAAAACACAAGGTGCCTTTTGAAATGCACACCTTTCTCAAGCGATACACAACAGTGTCAGTACTCTCTTAAACACTTGAAATCATCCGTGCCATCTATAACTCCTGGCCTTCCCTTCAAAACTAAATCACAACCTTGTGCTCTTAACTTTTAACCTCACACGGGGAACCACAACTTTTATGCTAACTCGAGAAAAGTACGAAAATCTCATAATCAACTTTGAATCACAAGCAAGTTAAACACATCATCAACAGAGAACCTTTCATTAACTAAATCCAAGAGAAGATCACCACACGCAATATATCTTCTATACTTTTAGAAAACATCAACTCTGGGCCATGGCCATAACCATGGTGAATTTCTTCGGAACTCATTAACACATAATCAAATCATCAGAATTGATCTCCTCTAACTAAACCGAGTCACGCATAGAGCCAATCCGAAAGTAACTCATTCCAATATGCTCGCTCTGAAGGAACCTTCTACGAATCTGAAGTCGTTTCTTGCATCTCTCTAATATTTCCATGTAGAATCATTCTTGACATAGAAATATCACAGATCTGTTCACTAATCACTACCGATCTCAAGCGCTATTCATTCACAAATTTAGGAGTCCTTAAATGCCACATATGATCTAGAACTCATTGGAACCTTATCGATAACCACTCACCTTACTCTGATCTTTAATACACCAATACGTACCGAGAAACTCGCGTTTCACCAAGACATGACTATTCAAAGAAATAACCAAGCAATCCCTCGGCCTTCCGATCATCGATAGTAGACTCTCTCACTTAGCTCGAAGCCATAGAACACATTGTCGGTAATCCACAGTACCATATATTCATAGTTGTCCTGATCCTGCACTGATATTCAGCTGAATACTTCAAAAAATCACGCAATACTGGTCATAGAACACTCTGAAGAGTCTGCCAAGTGCATACCCATTCTTACAATAGTCAAGAAAACCTTCCCAAATGCTCTGAAGTGATAATATACGCATTCCACCAAATGGAAACCCCATACGAAAAACAAGATCCAAACCCATCACGCATGAAATAACCCCCAGCTGTACTCAAATCAACACCTTACCCTGAACCCACCGTAATCACAATAGCTAGGCTATTAGCTAGTCTTCCCAAGTCTGTCCTTACCAACCAGATACAAGAATTTGCTTCGTACCATAAATGAACAACTAAAAGATGCATCACCGCGTTTGCTCCCAAGACTAGACAGCACAACGCGACAATAATCAAGCATCCATAGCCCTTCATAATCCATCCACAGCATCACAAATCATCGGCGCATAGCTGATATCGAGTGCACAACATCGCATACGAATGAATAGAAAGAAATCAAATATATATGCACCAAGCTGAAACAAAGTCGCACGATGAGGAAAGAAAGAAAGGAAAATTTGTAGATGCCCTACAGCCTCTCGAAGATAGGTATGGAAGTCATCATACCGATCCACACGACTCTACTAGATACTTGTTCATGACTCATAGAACCTACGAACCTAGCGCTCTGATACCAACTTGTCACAACCCAATATTTAACTAGTCATGATGGCACCTGACCCAACCCATTAGGTAAGCCCAATAACAGTCAACACAATTCAATAAAATAAAAGTGATCAACAAATGATAAAACTAAATTCAATATAATAACCCAAGTACTGGTGGTACAAATAATCTCCTAAGATTTAGAATTTATAAAGCTAGTATCAAATAAATACATCATATGATCACACTATTGTAATGACCCGAACGGTCGTTTTGAGCATTTGCATTTCGCTCGGTGGTTTGAGGGCATGCGTAGCTCTGCATGATGTAGTATGACTTATGTTTATCGTCAATTTTGGTTTTCGTGTGATTTGGAATTAGTTTAGAAGATGATTCTCAACTAGGAAGCTTTAATTTGGAAGAGTTGACAAAGTTTATCTTTTGAGTATTTGACCTCAGATTGGAGTTTTGATGGTTCTGTTAGGGCCGGATAGTAGTTTTGGACTTGGGCGTATGCTCAGATTTACATTTGGATATTTCTAGAAGTTTCGGCTCTCATTGGCGAAAGTTAAAAATTTGAAGGTTTGGAATGTTCATAATTTTGACCCAGAGATGACTTCGTTATTATCGGGTTCTGATTGTTGTTCCGAGAGTTGGAATAGGTTTGATATGTCATTTGGAACTTGTATGCAAAATTTGGGTGTTCATTCCAGATTGGTTAGGCTTGAATCGGATGCTTGGATCGAAGTTTGAAGTTTATGAACTTAGGAGACTGATCTTGATCGATGATTCATGGTTTTGATGTTGTTATGTGTGATTTGAGGCCTCGAATAGGTTAGTGTTATGCTTTGGGACTTGTTGGTATGTTCGGACGGGAGTCCGAAAGGGCTCGAGTGAGTTTCTGGTGGTTTCTGACAATTTCTAGGTCATTTTAAGCTATTGGTTTTGGCTACAAGGGTGTACATTGCAATCGCATAGAATTGGTCGCGATCGTGATAGTAAAATAGGAAAAATAGACCTGTGAATCGCGATTGCGGAAGCCTTCTCGCAATTGCATAGAAGAAATTTCTACTATCATTGACCCGAATTTGGAAGCTTATATCGTGCAATCTATAAGGACTTTGGATATGATTTAAAAACAAAGTTGTAGCCTTTGTGTCTAGTTTTCTCAAAAACCAAACCGTTTGGAGTTTTGTACAAAAAGTTATGGCTAATACACTACAGGCTATCTGAGAAGAGTTTGGGAAGGGTTAATGGAAGTTTGTTCATCGCAATCGCGGGAAAATGACCGCGATCGCATAGGGTAAAAATTATCTTGGAAAATTTTGTAATCTTGATCGCGAGGTTTGTGACCGCGATCGTGAAAGGCACCTCTGGAACAGTGTATAAAGTACTCTATTTCAAAAGTTTTGGTCATTTTATCATATTTTGAGCTATGGAGCTCGGATTTGGGCGATTTTCACCACACGGATTGGGTAAGTGTTTTCCACTCGATTTTGATTATATTTCATGAATCTACATTTGATTTTGGCATTTGGATTATGAATTTTAAAGAGAAATTATGGATTTTTATCTAAAATTTCATAAAGCAAATTTTTGAGTTTTGAACATCGATTCGGAGTCAGATTTGGGTGAAACTAGTATGTTTGGACTAGTAATTGAATGGGTTGTCGGATTTTGTGATTTTTGTTAGGTTTCAAGGTGCGAGGCCAGGTTTGACTTTTTAGTTGACTTTGGATTTTGATTAAAGATTCCACTTTTATCGATTGGGTTTATTTTCTTTAGCATTATTTGACGTTCTTGAGTTGCTTTTGGCTAGTTTTGAGCCGTTCAGAGGTCGGTACGCGCGGGATGGCATTTCTATAGTATTTTTTGGTTTTCCTGGTATTGAATTCGGCTTGTTCAAGGTAAGTAACACTTCTAAACTTGGTGCTGAGGGTATGACACCCTGAATGCGTGTTATGTGTTTGGTGTTTAGGTGATGCACATGCTAGGTGACAGACGTGTGGGTGTGCACTGTGTGAATTATGACTCGGTTGATTCTGTGATACTGTGTAGTTACCTAATCTTGTTTCAATCCATGAAATTTCTATGTGTTAGAGGAATTGATCTGTGAATCATGTTAGAAATCATGTTTAGGCTATATGCTTATTCTGTTAGGACCCACTGAGGTCATCTCTGTTGTTGAGTTATTTGCTTAAATTGCAGTTACATATTCAGTCATATTAATTCATTTGCTTATCATATCTCAGTCTATGTTATCACTTGTTGTCACATCATGTTATCATTGTTGGGCTAATTGGCATGAGATTTGTGAGGTCGGAAAACTGGAGAGGATGATGACTGAGTGAGGCCAAAGGCCTGATTGTGAGTGATATTTATGGGATCGGGAAGCTAGTGATGAAGAGGCTTCCCTTCAACGGAGACAACGATCTTCATCAGCTCAACAGAATGCTCAATCTAAAGAGCTTAGAACCCCAACCAAAGGCGAGGTCCGAGCGCTTTGGGGAGAAATGGAGTTGGTAGAGAATGCAGATTCTCGCTTCCCTATCCCAGTTGCTGCTCCCAGTCCTATGAGGTCAAAGACCACGCCTTTTCTGCCTTTGGTTGATGAGCAACAATAATCAGCACTGCCTCTATCGCAGCTGCTTCTCAACCTACAAGACCATCAGCTTTATCCCCTTCTACACCAGTTGTGCCTTCATCACTAGCAACTGATGCATCTCCTCCACTGACCGCAGACGCCCAAGAAGAGGATGTCTCTCTTCCCCAGTCCCCTGACCACGGGAATTTGGGATACAACTACTCACCCCCTTCTCTAAATCCCCAAGGGAGGAGGAGTGTCACTCTCTCGGTTTCAAAGGGGTGCCATCTGCTGTCCAAGCTGGTGGAGCTTGCCAACTATTTGAAGCCGCTGGCTTCAAAAAAAGATAAGAAGAAAATACATGCTGAATAATGCCATGTACAATGCGGCAGCGGTAGCGGTACCGTACTTCTTTCTCTCAATGCTTGTTTTTTATTCATCTATTATAATAGGGCTTCTGACTCTGATATACATTGTGCAGGCCAACTTCCTTGCTTCCGAAGGCCTTCAAAAATTTAATCCTTGATAAGGAGGGACTTATGTCCGAGCGGGATCAATTGTTGGCCGAGAGGGACCAAATCGATGCTCTTCTCCCAGTGTTGGAGGCAAAGGCTGCTGAGGCGAGTGAGCTTGAGGCTCCGTTGCAGCTAAGCGAGTAGGAAGTGACGGCCCTTAGCCAAGAAGCTGATCAGCTAAATGTACAGTTTCAAGAAGCTAAGGCTAAATGGGCTGAGGTCCAAGATGTTGTGCTTGCTACTACCGAGCGCCAATCTGCCTCCATTGATCGAGTGAATAATAACTCAAAAGCCGAAGAGGCTGCTGCTGCAGAGGAAAAGCAGGCCCGGATGGAAGAGAGGTATAAGAAGGTCATGGAGCAAAACCAGGTTCATATATCTACAATCCGTGATCTTGATCTTAGCTTTGGCGCCACAAGATTTAAGCGGTATGGCCTTTTAGCCGAGGTTGACAGAACTAAGGCAAAACTCCAACACAAGGGGATCCCCTCGTCTTTGAAAAGACATAATCTATGTATCATATGAGGAGGAAATTCTTAGAGGAAGCCAAAGCAGGCGTCATTGATATTGATAATGAAATTGCCAAAGCCCGAGCGTTGGAGTTAACTAGTCGTTAACGACTCCTAGTTAAGCCTGACACAACTGACTCTTCGAGTACCAGTTTCAATTATTCCGAAATGGAGGAGGAACTTGAAGAGAATGATGATTAAGGACAAGATCGTGCACCAGCGACAGATCCGCCTACTTCTCCCAGGGGGACGTAGATGCCTTTCTTCCCCGAGTTCCGGTGACGATGAAGTTTAGCTTTTTCCTTTTTTTTTCTTTTGTTGTTTTCCCTTTGTATCTTTGCATTTATGCCTTTTGGCATGCTTCATAAATAAAGAAGACTTTTTGTTTAATATTGCGCAAAGTTCATTCTTTTTTTTTAATCGAATTAGATAAGGCTTCGGGTGTATCTTCTTCCGATAGCTTTTGGATTCTGGGCATACATTCTTCCGGAACCAACTCTTTATTATGAGGGTTTCATAAGAGAGGGCCCTCTTATGTTTACGGTGCTCTTGAAGAGGATATCTCCTGTTCATTCTGGCACTAGCATTCGAAGTTTTTAGTTAACGTTCAAATGATAAAATTAATTCGTCATTTGGACAAGAAATAAGATAAAAATAAAAGGACTTCATTTCATTCCTTCTATCTTCAAAAGTACATAAGCATTCGTTTGCTAGAAAAAGAATTTGCCAATACATGTGGCTAACTTGTACAACTTGTTCAACGGGGCTGGTCGTGCAGTCCCATGTCCCGATGAGACATTATTGTTGCCGAGTCTTGTAGTCCTGGTTTTTGTGCCAACCACATTGACGTATTCTCATACTATTCCCCCTTAGTGTTCGAATGTGGAGTATGCGAATTGGAAGACTGGAAGTCTTGCTCCGCTAGGTAAAGCACTTGTGAACGGTTGAATAGCCTTTGATTCAATGGCAAATTTTACTTACCATTAGGAATTTGCCACCGATCCAAAGACTATTTAACCCTCTTCGTAGTGATATATTATTCCAATGCCTTGTCATTTTAAGGTCTTAGATTTGCTAATAACGTTTCCTTCGTAGTATGCTTTCTGTTGCTGCCTCGTTAAAAACCTTGCCAGAAAAACCCTATTGGGACAAAAACTGGTCGAAGGGAAAAAGATTCAGGCACATACTTTCGATATAGGCAGGATCCATCAGCAATAGTACCTTTTGAGGTGAATCACGTTCTAGTTGTTAGACGATTTGACACAATCTTGATTCTCCAGCTCGTATGAACCTTTACCGGTGACAGCTGAAACCCGGTAAGGGCCTTCCCACATTGGACCCAGCTTCCTAACATTGATTTCTCGAGTGTTCTGAGTTACTTTCCTCAAAACCAAGTCTCCTACTTTAAAATAGCGGAGATTGGCCCGCCGGTTATAGTACCTTTCCATCCTATGCTTCTGAGCCATCATTCTTATGTATGTCAAGTCCATGCATTCATCAAGCAATTCCAGCTTGACCAGCTGATAATATGCAAGATTTACATGTAATCGAATATTTTTTATCCTACTTTGGTGTGTTTTTAGGTGTTTTGAAAGTTGAAAGATAACCAATTGAGCTTAATTGTTAAAGCTTGTTATTTAGGAAACCAAGAGTGACGAATAGAGGTGATTCGAGCAATAATAAAGCTAAAAGGCAATTTTTGAAGAAAAGTAAAATTGGACTCAGACAGTGAAGTAACTTCGAAAAGCGGAGGAAAAGATGGAAAACTCAACTAGACCCTGTGCGAAGCACAGTTATGGCACAAGGGCAAATTTTCCTGCGTTTTATCTTGAGGAGCAACTTAGTCATTTGGCTTAGGGACGTGATATAAAAGCTTCTAAACCTTATTTTAGCCAGATTCTTGGCCTGAGAAGGCAAGGAACACCATTATTGAAGTGAAATTGAGCCCGTAAGATCCTCAATTCCATTCCATAAGACGAATCGAAGAGTTTTTCTCTACTTTTCTATCTTTATTTCTATGGATCTTGGTTTGACAATGGTTTATGTGTTTTTGAGTAATAGTATGAGTAGCTAAACCTTTCTTCTAGGGTTTTGATGGAATTAATTATTGGTTGAATTAGACCATGCTTATTTATAATTAGTCATTTTTATAATCTATTTGTTCAATTACGTTTTGCTTGTTGTTAATTGAATGGTCATTGATTAATTGTGCTTATTTATCATGTGTTACTTGAAAAAGAATACTTGATTAGGTTGTTGTTGAACAGTGTCACTTCTGAGTAAGTTAAGAGATTAGAGATAACGAAGCTTTGGCACGATCTTTGTGAGTCGCTTGAATTGTTAGCTAGGATTAGTTCGAGAGAATAATTCTAGAAAATTACTTCTTTTGATCAAGAGCTAATGGTGGTAATAGGAGACTTGCAATCAATGGAGATAAATCGACGTGATTATATTGAACACGTTAAGCATTCATCCTGAAAAGTGAGAAAATCATAATCCTAGACTTTTTTTCTCTTCAATTCACATATTTCTCTTTAGTTGATGATCTTATTACTTTAGTATTCTTTTTTAGTTAAGTCGTTTAAAACAAAAATCTTAATCTTTATCACTCGAAAATTGTTTGAACTTATTTTCATAATGATATTAAATAGCCATAGCTAAGCCTTAGTTACCTGTGGGATTTGACCATAGACTCATAAGCCAACTTATATTTGCAGCGATCGCTTATCCTTTTTAGGACTAGAGTTGGGCGTGATCAAATTTTGGCGCCATTGCTAGGGAACTAATGGTGTAGCTGTAGCTGTACATATTGCTAGTTTTCAAGTTTGAACTTTTATTTTATTTTTTTAGTAGTTGATTTTTTTTTAGTTTTACTTGTTGATTTGAGGGAATTATGTGAGTTTCAATGTTGGTAATTCTACTGTTGATATTCCTTGTTCTTATTATGGTGGAAACCACCCGTGACAAAATTGTTAAAATATTCTCGAAAGCGAGTTATATGCACCAACTCAATCTTTTGTGTGGAATGTATGTGATGTTTGTGATGGTCAAGATTGTCACTTTTATGGTGTGCTCGTATTTCTCATCCTCCCCCAACCCCTTATTATGATGGTTCTACTTTTTCTTGTGAGGTTAACAAGAACAAAGAACCCAGGGAAGCTGACCTGAAGGAGATCAAAGATATGTTACAGTGCCTTATGGAACGAAGTAATGAGAAACAACTGTAAATACAAAGGCAATGGAATACTATCCAAAAGCAACAGGCAACTATTCTTAACCCGAAGGCACAAGTGAGTCAATTGGTTGAAGCATTTAATGCTCAAGAAGCTAATATTGTGGATAGTAGCCAAAAATAGCATGCGTTAGATGCAGAAATTGAGGTGCAAATGGAGGAGGTCAGAGTAGAACACCAACAATCTATCAAACTAGAATTTGAAGATGCCGATGTTGTAGAAGAGAAGCTAGAGTCAACCAAGGACATTGAGGATACATATTTAGTTGACTCATTGTCATTGGTATTGAGGATGTTGACAATCCCAAAGTTCATGTAGTTGAGCACATTGGTCCATACTCCAAACATTTTTCCACATTATGTTTGGATGATGATATGGAAATAAAGTCATCCGAGCCAATTAGGGAGTCAAGGAATAAGGAACAAGATGCCTACATTCTGGAAGTCTTCTTGCCACAGAGTCAGGATTACATACCTCATGCAAAGGCTAAGAAGTGCAGAATACTATATTATTTTCTTGGGGCAGTTAGATTTATTCCACCACCCTTGGAACATAGTAGAAAAGTTGAAGAAAAACTTGGGGGTCAATTCATAAGCCCGAGGTAGAGGCAAAAAGTGATTCGCGTCATGCCGCGATGTTAAATCAAGCGCTTGTTGGGAGGCAACCCAGCTTTGATGCTTTCTTTTATTTTTTTATTTTTATTTTTATTTTTATTTTTTATTATTGTATATTTCATAGTTTTTTTTTAATTTCTCTAGGAGCATGGGAAGCAAAGCTATTGGCAGAATGTAAAAGCAAGTGAGATGGTTAAAACTAAGTGTGAGGTGCCCGCGCAGAGAACTAAATTTGGGAGAAGTCTGAGTACCCCATGAACTGCTAATGCTTCGGCCTTTGGCTTAGCGAGGGGTTTCTTTTACCCTCTTGTATTTATGGGTGTGCATTAAGGACAATGCACAATTTTAAGTGTGGGGTGAAGAGAGTGTTTGGGTGTTCCTATGCTATTTTAGTTGTGTTATTTTATGTTTGTTGAAAGAAAATAAAAAACATAGGTAGAAATAATCCTCTTGGTTTTTCTTATGGCCACGGTTCTTTTCCAAGGGATGACTCTTTGAATCGGGTAGGAATTTTTTTCTTGTAGGTAGAATTTTCAAAAGGTTTTGGACTTTTCCCGATGTAGGACTTCCTAGACAGTTTTCTTGAGGGTTTAAAGTCCAAAGAAAAATACAATATTTTTTTCTTTTGGACTGATAATGAAATGGGGGAACTTAAGTATCTATGCATTTTGACATGTTTTACATCGGGGCTTAAGTCTGGAGCATTTGAACTAAGTACTTTCTTCAAAATCTCTATAATTACATGCCTTGACAATATGTGTGGCTTTCTTTTGACGCCAAGGCTCCTTTTTTTGACTCTTGTGATTAATTCCCGTGTGTTGGAATATTATGATGACTATGCTAGTTGCTTCAACTCTAGAGTCAGGTCCAGGCAGTCCTAAGTGAGTCGTGTTTATTGTGTGAGGTGAGATTTTAGTATACTTCGTGTCATCCTTGCTAGTATAGAACTTGCCCCGTGTGTGAGTCAAAGCAAAATGATTAAGTCTTATAAGTTTGGGAAGTGATATAGGCTTTCTTTGATTGATCATTTATCCTATTTGCGTATACCTTTTATTTGGCAACCACATTACAAGCCGAACCCCCTTTGTTCTTAATCAAATCTATTTAAACATTTACCTCCGAAAGCACTTAAGTAGCTAGAAGAGTAAAGAAAGGGAGTGGGTAGCTTTTGAGTGGAACCATAGAAAGGCCGACAAGGTGCACTTATGTATAAACAAAAGAAAAGATACTAGTCGAAAATACCAAATTAAGGAGAGTGAAAAAAAAAAGAATAACACCTCTCATATCTTTGTCAGGGCTAGTGAGTATCTATATGTTTATGTGCTTAATGAAGAAGGGGTTAAATGTTTATGGTTTCATGGCAATACATTAAAGTGGTCATGAAAAGAAGGTGCTTAGAAGTGAAGTTTAGTGTATTAAAGTGCTTAAGAGGGTTAGTTACTACTTTCTCAAATATATCCTACCCGTCCTTTAGCCTACATTACAACCTATAAAGTCCTACTTGATCCTAGACTTTGCAAGCTTAGATTAGTCAAGTCTTACACTACGGGCAAGCCTATGGTATGAACTTGGGTGGCATAAGAATTTCTTTGTGAGAGTGAGCGAATTCTTTCAATATTTGAGTCCTTAGACTATACTTGAACTTATATTTGAATGTGTGGACTACTTTCTCTATGGTTTGTTGGTGAGGGCACATGATTTGTACAGGATTTGTATAGACCTTGAATTTTGAGTTGGCACAAGGAGCTAGTCATAGTGTGGAATGCATTGGAGTCAAATTTTGAGGCGAGGAAGTTAGAAAGAGTCACATGAATAGTTTAAATAATATTGGCATGAGTTTAAAACATGAAGAAATGTATGAAGAGTGCATATGATGGGTTCTAAGTGTTGGTATAAACCATTGTCATTGGTGTGATATTTGAGTATTTTTTTGTTGAAATGTGTTTCTTGACATTATGCTTAATTTTGAAAGTTGCTTGAGGACAAGCAAGAGTCTAAGTGTGGGTGGTGATAATATGCGAGATTTACATGTAATAGAATATGTTTTACCCCTACTTTGGTGTGTTTTTAGGTGTTTTGAAGGTTGAAAGATGACTAATTGAGCTTAAATTTGGAGCTTGTTATGTAGGAAGCCAAGAGTGAAGAATAGAGGTGATTTGGGCAATAATGAAGCAAAAAGGCAATTTCTGAAGAAAAGGAAAATCAGACCCACGCAGTGAAAACTTCTAAAAGCACAGGAAAAGCACAGAAAAATCTGGAAAAACTCAACTAGACCCTGGGCGAAGCACACCTATAGCACAAGGCAAATTTGCCTACGTTTTATCTTGAGGGGAAACTTAGTCATTTGTCTTAGGAACGTGATATAAAAGCTTTTAACCCTTATTTTAGCCGAATTATTGGCCTGAGAAGGCAAGGAGCACCATTGTTGAAGTAAAATTGAGCTCGGAAGATCCTCAAGTCCATTCCACAAGACGAATCAAAGAGTTTTTCTCTACTTTTCTATCTTTATTTCTATGGATTTGGTCTAACAATGGTTTATGTGTTTTTGAGTAATTGTATGAGTAGCTAAACATTTCATTTACGTTTTTGATGGAATCAATTATTGGGTAAATTATTGACCATGCTTATTTATAATTAGCCGTTTTTATAATCTATTTGTTCAACTACGTTTTGCTTGTTGTTAATTGAATGGTCATTGATTAACTGTGCTTATTTATTATGTGTTGCTTGAAAAAGAATACTTGATTAGGTTGTTGTTGAACAGTGTCACTTCTAAGTAAGTTAAGAGATTAATTACTTGAACTTAAAAGTACGATTAAAGATAATGAAGCTTTGACACGATCTTTGTGAGTCGCTTGAATTGTTAGCTAGGGTTAGTTCGAGAGAATAATTCTAGAAAATTACTGCTTTTGATCGAGAGATAATTGTAGTAACAGGAAAACTCATGATCAATGGAGAATAAATCAGCGTGATTATATTGAAAATGTTAAGCATTCATCCTGATAATTGAGGAAATCATAATCCTAGACTTTTTTTCTCTTCAATTCACATATTTCTCTTTAGTTGATGATCTTATTACTTTAGTATTCTTTTTTAGTTAAGTCGTTTAAAACAAAAATCTTAATCTTTATCACTCGAAAATTGTTTGAACTTATTTTCATAATGATATTAAATAGCCATAGCTAAGCCTTAGTTACCTGTGGGATTTGACCATAGACTCATAAGCCAACTTATATTTGCAGTGATTGCTTATCCTTTTTAGGACTAGAGTTGGGCGTGATCACCAGCAATGCCTCATTATTTGCTTCTTCGTCTATTTGGAAGAACCATAAGGTCGGTTCTCCTACTTCCACCGCGATTAAAGCTTCTGCACTGTATATGAGAGAGAAAGCTGTCTCTACCATGCTTGATTCTGCCATTGTCCGGTACGCCTATAGCACGCCCGGTAACTCTTCAGGCCACTTTCCTTTAGCCGTGTCTAACCTCTTTTTGAGGTTTTGAATGATCACCTTATTGGTCGATTCCGCCTACCCGTTAGTGCTCAGATGGTATGGTGAAGATATAATCCTTTTGATTTTCAGGTCTTCAAAATTTTTTGTGACTTTAGAGCCTATGAATAGTGGCCCGTTATCACATGCAATCTCCTTTGGTATTCTGAACCGGCAAATTATGTTTTCCGGCAGGAAGTCGACCAATTCACGCTCACCGATCTTTTGGTAAGGACCTGCTTCAACCTATTTAGTCAGGTAATCAGTTAAAATTAAAAGAAATCTTACCTTCTCGGGACCCGGTGGCAGCGGCCCAACTATATCCATCCCTCATTTCATGAATGGCCATAGGAATAGTACCGAATACAATTCTGCCGGTTGGTGCACCTACTGTGCATGGTGCTGACATTTGTCGCATTTTTGAATGAATGCCTTTGCGTCTTGTTCCATCTGGGGCCAGTAGTATTCTGCCCTAACCAGTTTTAGCACCAACGAATCTGCGCCGGAGTGGTTCCCACAAGTTCCTTCATGGACCTCTCTCAATATGTAGTCCTCTTCCGTGGCTCCCAAACATCGGGCATTGGAAAGATCTTCTATACAATTGTCCACCCAAGAGGCTGTAGTGAGCCGCTTTGGTGCGTAGTGCCGGGGACGCCTTCGGGTCTTCGAGCAACTTGCCATGCCGAAGATAATCGATGAACTCATTCCTCCAGTCCCAGACTAGGTTGGTTGTATTTACTTCACAATAGTTGTCCACATCTAGCACTGAATGCATAAGTTGAACGACAGTACCAGAGTCGGATCCTTTCATCTCCGTGTACGACTCCAAATTGGCCAATGCATCTGCTTCTACGTTTTCTTCTCTAGGGATGTGGGTGATCGACCACTCCTTGAACCGTGTGAGCAAAGTTTGAACTTTAATCACATAATATTACATGCATTCCTTATTTGTGTCAAAGATCCCATATACTTGGTTTACTACCAGCTGGGAATTACATTTTATCTCTATGACCTCGGAGCCAAGTCCACGGGCTAGTTCGAGTCCAGCAATCAATGCTTCATGCTCGGCTTCACTGTTAGTTAAAGGAACAGTTTTTAAGGCGTGCCTCAGGGTTTCCCCCGAAGGCGTGATTAGGACCACCCCGAGCCCGGACCCTTTCACATTGGAAGCTCCATCCATGAATAAGGTCCAAACTCCTAATGCCATTTCCAACACCATCACCGCTTCTTTAGCAGCATCGGCTACAAAGTCGACCAAAACTTGCGATTTAATTGGAGACCTGGGCTTATATTCAATATCGAACTCACTGATTTCAACAACCCATATAGCTAACCAGCCTGACAATTCAAGCATGTGAAGAACATTCCGCAAAGGGAAGTTCGTCACAACGGCTATCGGGTGGCACTGGAAATAAGGCCTAAGCTTTCAATAGACGACTACGAGAGCTAGGGCTAGTTTTTTGAGGTGCGAATAATGAGTCTCCGCTCCTGAAAAAATTTTGCTAACATAATAGACAAGAAATCGCGTACCTTCATCCTCCAGAACTAGCACGACACTTACCGCTACCTCTAAGACAGCGAAGTATATTAGTAGTTGTTCACCTTCCCCCGACTTTGATAGTAGCAGCAGGCTTGACAGATAACGTTTTAGGTCTTTTAAGGTATGTTGACATTTTGGATTCCATTCGAAATTGTTCTTCTTCTTCAAAAGAGAGAAGAAGTGATGACATTTTTCTGAGGATCGAGAGATGAATCCGCTTAATGCGGCCAATCTTCCGGTTAGCCTTTGGACTTCTTTTACGCTTGTCAGCTAGTCTGGTATGTCCTCGATGGCTTTGATCTAATCGGAATTTAACTTGATTCCCCTTTGTGAAACCAAAAAACCTAAGAACTTACCGGAACCAACCCCGAACGCGCATTCTTCCGCTTTGAACTTCATGTTGTGCTTCCTTAGGATATCAAAAGTTTCCTGGAAGTGTTTTAAGTGATCACCTGCATTCAAAGACTTGACCAACATGTCATCTATGTATACTTCCATTATTTTACCTATTTGTTTCTCGAACATCTTGTTCACGAGCCTCTGATAAGTGGCTCTGGCGTTTTTAAGCCCGAAGGGCATCACATTATAACAATATGTGTCGAAGTTCGTTAGGAATGAAGTTTTTTCATGATCTTCCGGGTGCATCTTAATTTGGTTATACCCGGAATAGGCATCAAAGAAACTCATTAACTCGTGCCCGGCCATTGCATCAATCATCTGATTGATGTTTGGTAGTTAGAACGAGTCTTTAGGGCACGCCTTATTCAAGTCTTTATAATCTACGCACATTCGAAACTTGCTATTCTTTTTCGGAACTACAACTACATTAGCTAACCACTCGGGATACTTACCTCTCGGATTGAACCAATGTCAATTAATCGAGTTACCTCTTCCTTAACAAACCTGTTCTTGAACTCGGCTATTGGGCGTTTCTTTTGCCTTACCGGAGGGATGTTTGGGTCCAGGCTTAGCTTATGCATGACCACCTCTAGCGGGATACTTGTCATATCCTAGTGTGACCATGCAAAACAATCAATGTTAACTTTAAGGAAATTAATAAATCCTGACTTGAGTTCGGGACTGAGTCCTGTTCCTAAGTGAAATTTTCTCTCCAACAATTCCTCAAACAAAGCCACTTCCGAGTTCTTCTGCCATGGATTTGGTTGCGTCTGTCTCTTCCGGTACCTAAAAGTACCTCGGCACCTGGTGGGATTCCGATGACTCCCCGCCTTTATAATCTTCACTCGGCTCTTGAGTAGGCGTTTGTTCCTGTAATTGCTATTTGCTAGGATTTACTCTGGAAATTAACACTGCATTCATTTCTCTCGCTGCCGGTTGATCTCCTCTTATTTGCTTGATTCCCTCTAGGGTCGGGAATTTCAGCAGTTGTTGATATGTTGACAGTATGGCCTTCATTTCATGTAACCATGGTCTACCGAAAATTGTAATGTAGCCCATGTCATCATCCACTACTTCAAATAAGGTGGTCTTTGTAACCTCTTTGGCATTCGTGGGCAGCAGGATCTCTCCTCGGGTTGTCATACTTGTCAAGCGGAACCCAACAAGGAGCTTTGTTGCCGGAATGATGCATCCAGTTAATTTGGCTTGTTCCAGCACTCTCCATTAAATGATGTTGACTGAGCTTCCTGGGTCAACCTAAACACGTTTAATCTTGAAATCTAGAATATTAAGAGAGATTACCAAGGCCTCATTACGCGGTAGAAGAAGTCTGTCAGTGTCTTTCTCCGTGAAGGTGATGTCGTCTTCGGCGACTTCCTGGAGTCTCTTGCTATGGGTCACCGATACTTTTGTCTTTTGGTCGCCGAGAAGGTTACACCATTGATTTTATTCCCTCCGAAAATCATGTTGATAGTCAACCGATCAGGGTCTTCCCCTATCTTCGAGGGTTCTGCGTTGTCCCGGCTTCTACCGTAGTTGTTCTTGGCTTGGTTGCTCAAGAACTCCCTGAGATGGCCGTTCTTCAACAGCGTTGCCACCTCCTCGCACAGATGCTGGCAGTCCCAGTTTTTTGGCCATGACTCCCATGATACTCGCGCCATAAGTTAGGATCCCTTTGGCTAGGATCGGATTTGATCGGCCTTGGGAATCGTACCTCTTTGATATTCCTCATCAAAGATACCAATTCCACGATGCTAATGTTGAAATTGTAATTTGACAACCCAGGATAAGTGGAATATCGGGTCCCCGATACCTCTTTGTCTTACAACGATCGGTTCTCTTTTCGGGAGCGAACCTATCCAAGGAGCGAACCCTTTACTGTCACGTCCCTGGACTCTCTCATAGGGAAGAAAGCAACCTTTGGAAGATCGCCGGCATCAAAATCATTCTTTGACCTTATCTCGATTTTTGTCTCGGTACCGTCTCTTGGTTGATGTAGGGAACCCAAGTTGACAATCTTCTATCCTTATCTTCGATTTATAGCGGTTATGGACATCTCGGGTTTAGACCCTTAGTGAATGCCTCCCCTGTACCATTCATCTGACATGGCTGGTAACAACATCCTTTCTTTTTGGAATCTGATCACGAACTCGCGCAGCAATTCGAACTATCCTTGCGCAATTCTAAATATGTCTGCCTTCCGGGCTTGGACCTTCCTGGCCCCAGCATGGGCTTTAATAAAAGAATCTGCGAGCATTTCTAAGAAATATATAGAGTGTTCGGGTAGGAGTGGATACCATGTCAAGGCCTCTTCATGAGGGTTTTTTTGAATTTCTTCAGCAGAACCGACTCAATCTCATGTTGGGCCAAGTCGTTTCCTTTCACTGCCATTGTATAAGTTGTGATGTGCTCCTAGGGATCTAAAGTCCCATCGTACTTTGGTATGTCCGGCATCTTGAACCGTTCCAGAATCAATTCTGGTACTGCGCTTGGCTTAAACGGTAGTTGGGTGTACTTCTTCGAATCTGGGCCCTTCAACACTGGTGGTGTGTCTGGAATCTGGTCCATTTGAGCGTGAAACTCCTTCGCGTTCTGATCCATCCGCTCGTTCATCTCCCTCATGAATCTCATGAGTTCGGTTTTGAAACGGATCACTACTGTTGTCATTACCGGATCCGCTGCCGGCACCCTCGGCTCCGTCGAAACCGACCTCACCCCTCGGGTTGTTGTTATCAACTCTTTGAGCCGTTTGATGTGCAGGAGTGCTGGGAGGAACTGGGCCTTTTCCATTCGCGTTGTTGAATAACAAACGCACCTGATAATGCCTACTTCAATCCCGTCATGACTTGGTCCTGCCTTGAGAGATGACCCATGATGGCTTTCTGTTGCTCTTCAAGATCCTTACCGTTTCCACAATGTGTTCGTCCTCCGCATCATCGGGAGTTGGCTCCCGCACATGTCGGGGATATTTTCCGCCATGTACCGGAGTTGCCACGTCCCCCTCGTTGCGGGTTTCACTAATTGAATTCTAATGTTAAGGCATATTTTCGTGCCCCTCAACATTGTGTGCGATGTTGACATCGTTAATTTTCATTTTCAATTTTTTCTATGAAACAAAGAGTCAAACAAGTTAGTAATAGATGCAAGGATCAACTCAATTACGCAACTGTTTAAGCCCCAAGGTGCGCGTCAAACTGTTTACCCGTAAACCGTACAGTTTAATTTGTTACGTGGTTTATAGACAAGCAAACTGATTTAATTCAAAATGATAAATAAATTAAATTAAAAATAAGACTTAGCGTTAAAATCAAAGGAAATGGCAGGCCTGGCTCCGAGAGCAATGCTTCCGAGGACAGAAGTAAGAGCAATATCAGACAAAAAGTAAAGTTGTATTATTTAGCTTGAGAATAAAACATAACAAAAGTTTTGCCAGATATTTCGTCTCTCTACAATGGTTGTTGAGATCACTATTTATAGCTATACCTAGGAAACAAGATTTTAGAATTAAGCCCCTCTTAAATGAAAATAAAGGGGGCTATTGATAAATGTGTAATGGCAGATCATGAATGCCAAAATTCTCTGCAACGGCTGCCTATTGAATACTAGGAAATATTCTCCATTAAATGCCATCTAGTGACAAACATTTGACCCGTTCTCGTTGATTACGCTCCCTTTCGGTTAATTTGATACCGACCACAGCTGTTGTCCCCCGTCTTTATTTCTTACTCGATTTGTCTTCCACCTATATCCGATTCCATATGTCGTGCGACCATTTGGTCATTTAATATTAACCAATTTTGTCCTATACAACAGTGACCCAATCACCCGTCAAAGTACCTACGTTGGTTCGGTGGACCCAACCATCTGTCCCGCTGACGTCGGTGCAGCTGTGCGCCATATCCTACCTGGCGTAGGTTAAGGAAATGATGGTTAAAAGTGCTATATTACGCATCTTCAAGAGTCAAAACTGTCCCTTATAACCCGGACACAACTTTTTTCTCAACACAACAATGTTTGGGGATTTTGACTTTTTTCTCCATCATCGTGGATGTCTTTGACCTCAAAGTTTAATTCAAGTTTCAGGTTCACTGTTTAGCATACGTCGCGCCTTTACATTCTTCCAGTTCCTGTATTTTTCCGGAGGAACAGAAGCTTAAATTAGGGTTTTGTAGTTGTGTAAACTCACTCGTTTAGCCCGTAGATTTTAGGGTGTTTATTTGGGTGGTTAATTAATTCAATATTCTCTTGAGTTATTGTGGTTATGGTACTCTCTGTTGAATGTTGATGAAGTGTGTGGATATACCAGAATGGCTTAAAGGGTTGCCCCTGGCACCTGAATTTCGACCTACTGATACTGAATTTGCTGATCCCATTGCTTATATATCCAAAATTGAGAAGGAAGCTAGTGCTTTTGGTATTTGTAAGGTGATTCCACCATTGCCTAAACCTTCAAAGAAGTATGTGGTTCATAACTTGAATAAGTCTCTAACCAAGTGCCCCGAGTTGGGTTTGAATGCCAATCGTGGTACTTCGTCTACAACAAGTGGTGAGGATGAGGGAAATGTTGATGGTGGAGAATTTAGGGCAGTTTTTACCACGCGGCATCAAGAATTGGGGCGTAGTGAAAAGAAGAAGATAAAAAGGGAATTTGGTTTTCATCCATTGGGAGCTCAGAAGCAAGTGTGGCAAAGTGGAGAAGTTTATACATTAGAGCAGTTTGAAGCCAAGTCGAAAATTTTTGCTAGGAGTCAATTGGGCGTGGTTAAGGAGATTTCTCCATTAGTTGTGGAGGCAATGTTTTGGAAGAGGGCTTCTGAGGACCCTATTTACGTGGAATATGCAAATGATGTGCCCGGTTCTGCATTTGGGGAGCCCGAGGGACTCTTTCATTATTTTCGCAGGAGGAGAAGGAGGCGGAAGAGGACAATTCCCGATAGAAATAGTCGACGAAATTCTGGTTATAAGAATGATGAAGGAGGTACTTCTAGTAGTAGTGCGGACAAAAGTCCATGTCATAGCGTAGAGACACGATCCGTTTCTTTGTTGACCCCTCCATCAAAGAAAATCACAAACTCGTCCCTTTTTAGGCCAAAAGATTGTAGTAATGCTGGTGCAATGGAAGGTAGTGCTGGTTGGAACCTTTCAAACAGTCCTTGGAATTTGCAAGTAATTTCACGGTCACCTGGGTCACTGACTCGCTTCATGCCAGATGATATCCCCGGTGTTACTTCTCCTATGGTCTATATAGGGATGTTGTTTAGCTGGTTTGCTTGGCATGTTGAGGATCACGAGCTTCATAGTTTGAATTTTCTTCATACGGGATCGCCTAAGACTTGGTATGCTGTGCCAGGAGATTATGCATTTAGTTTTGAAGAAGTCATTCGTCATCATGCTTATGGAGGAAATACTGATCGATTAGGTATGGATATATTCTTTTTTCGATGATGTGATGAAAATGATCAAAGAAGAAAAAGAAAGAAAGGAATATTTTATTTTCTTCCATTCTTTAGCTTCTTGAAATGTTTCTAACTCTCATTTCTTGTAATCTTACAAAAAGATGGAAAGAATTAGTTCAAGATGGAAAGAATTAGTTCTCTTTGGAAAGGTTATATCATAGTTGGTAACCTTGGGGTTATGCTTATACTTTTCTTTTACACAATAACGGTCCTTGGTCATTGCTCTATATGCTTCAGAATTTGGATATTTTTAACCCATGGAAGCTTGTTCTTTGCCGTGTTGCACTTCTTTTGGATAAGTTTTGAAGATGTTATTCAGAAATATGGTTGATAACGCCATTTGCAAATAGTTTTGTGTTTAGCTTCCAGACCGCATTCAATCATCATCTACAGATGTGGTTGTAGCCTGTTTACTATGAAGAGAGCAGCAAGTAATAATAGGAACATATTCAGAATTAGGATCTCCCTCTTTCTTCCCATTAGAAGTTTCTTCTTTTTTTTGTAAGTTATCTAGAGTCTATTCTTTCATCATAGCAAAAGTTATCCAACCTCTTTTTCACTTTCTTTTCATTCTTTTTCCAACTGTTTTTCCCTTTTTGCCCCTCTCAAACATGGTTTTAATTGATTTTGACTGGTATCTGGTGGAGTATCTCTCCCCTCTTCAAGAATGCCTCCCTTCAAGGTGCATTGTCCTAGAAAATTGCAGCCAGCAGCTCCTTAATCCCATCCCTGATTGTTGAGTTTCTTGTAACTTTTAGGTGTATGAGTTGTTTCTCCTCACCATTGTCCCTAATTTAGTGCAATTGGAGAAAACCTTGTTTTGTTGTTTTCCTCCTTTTCTTTTGTAGCTCGGCATATCCATTGTTTTCCTTCTTTGTTTTTGTAGCTCGGCATATCTGTTCTGTTTTCTCCTTCTTGGGAAACTGTTATGCTGCAAGTCGTATTTTGGGATATGATCCTATGAATCAACTTACACTAGTATTCTTTTAAGGAAGCAACTTACACTAGTATTTAACTCAAAGCGATCTTGGTTCCTACTTTGAAATAGTTGTCAATATATTAAATTAAAGTAAATTTAGGACATAAAGCTTTTGCAGTTTCCAACTTGAATGCCAAAACTACTTATACTGAGTAAGTTGCCTGTATACCTAACTTGTGGGCTTTCCTTCTTTTAAGGATTTTCAAAGTTTCTTTTTAAAGTTGTGCTACCCTACATTGAACAAGTTAAACTGTATTTTCTTGATAATCGAGTAATTCGAGGACTACTACTGCAGGGTTCGAAACTTGGTGGATAATGGGCTTGCCCCTTTACGCTTCTCCACTTAAATACCAGGATTTTGTCTGGGGCAAGATTTGAACATCTTAAATTGATTTACAAAAGAAAACTTTGATTCCTAGAAAAATCTAACAAGTTAACCTACTCATAAAGCTAACCAATTAGTTATCAAGGAACCAATTAGCACCCTAATAGGGTAGAGGTAAAGAGAGACTCTTTCCCGAAAGCAATATAAGTAATATAGATGACAAAGATGACGTTCACATGTAGGCTATGGTGTATATGGTGGAATATTGGAGTTAAATGGATGATCTTGAATCTATCACAGACATACTATTGGGTGGAAATGAAGAGCCGAGAAGAGGAACATAGGGAATAGCTCTTTTGGTGCTCATGTGGATAATATGAAGAAGAAGAGCATTTAAAGAGTTGAAATACTCTTGTAAAAGTTAGTGGGACTTATTATTTTTATTACTTTTGGAGCAATATGATAATTCAGTCAATATAGAGGACATAATGTTCTTCATAAAGAAAGCTGGGTCTATTTGAAATTTTGTACTTGTGTATAATATATGTTCTTTATGTAGAAATCTTACTTATTGCACCAGTATAGTTTTTCTTTCATTGAACGTAATGTATAGGAGATTGAAGTGATTGTGTGTCAGTATAAAATATAGTCCAATTATGATAAATCTTCAAAATGCTGAAAATTTAGCGGAATGGATGCTGAGGATTCGTATAGACGACTCATACTAGTTTGGGATTGAGGCTAGTTGATGACAATGACAAAAGTTTAGGCGGAGAATTGTGAGTCATGTTGGGGCGTGAGTGTTGCTCCACTAGCACTTTTGCAGACCATTTGAAGAGAGAGAAATAGGACTTTTGATGGAATAGAGAAGAATTTTGTACACTTGAGGTACAACCTCTTGTCCCTTATTTCCTTTTGGTGCACTCACGAAGCTCTTGTAGGTATAGAAGATTGAATGTCGTTTGTAGAAAACTATCTCTTTCTATAAGGTTTATTACTTTTTGGTATACTTCTTTTATATGAGTGGTTTTTGCTTATTGTTAATAAAATCTTATTACTTGATTGAAAAAAATTATAACCATGCTAAAAAGCCCATGTGATATGTTCTATATTAGAAAATGAATAATGACTTAGCCTGATCCTAAATGGGAAGTTGAAAGCATGATATTTTGTAGGAGTAGAGGCAAAAAGTTAACGAGCACCTGAAGAATCCAATTGTGTGTTTCCCTTATAGCTGTCTCAAGAGATTTTTGCCATGAGCTTTTCTTTTTGGTTGCGGTCATTTTTCTCGATCTTCCCCTTTTTGGTAAATACACCGAAATATTTCATGGTAATAGTGGGTGGTTCTCATGAGATCTATGCAGGCCGTCAGAATCACATGAAAGTCGAAGGAACTTTCGACTCATTAAGGGGCATAGCATAGGGCGCCCTCGCTTGAAGAAGATTCTAGTTTGCCCTTTTTCCCTCCATTCTTCGTCAAAATTTTTTAGTTGCACTAACGATGTATAGATGTATAGAGTACTTATTTAAGGAGTTTAATTTGATAGTGTTAGCATAAAATATCTTTGAAGAATTTGTTATTAATAACTATTTTCATTCTACAAAAGGTTTTAAAGAACAACAACGAGAGAGAAGAGGGAATTTATTTGGGGTAATTCCGGTAATGTACTCCCTAATACCTCGAGAGAAATGGAATTTTATTTCCGTAGTCTTTTTCTCTTTGATGTTTCCTTTGCTGGTTCTCCCATCTGTGAGGTAAAATGCCACCAAAATCCTTACTCTTGCTTGTTGTCTCTGTATATTTCTCGTCTTGTTGACAAGGAAGGAATAGTTTATTGGTAGAGTTCTCCACCTCTAACCATTACATTGGATGTTTGGGCGAACAAGGGAGTGAAGTGCTGAAAAAGATACTATTGCGCTCCTGCTTAGGAGGTTGGCTTTACCATATCAATTAAGAAAAATCCCCCCCCCCC
>MCJB01049844.1:0-37831 GCA_002018475.1 Nicotiana obtusifolia
GATAGCTCATATATCGTATCCCATAGTTCAATTCTCTCCTCTGGTGTGCATTTTGCATAAACTAGGGTGAGGATTAGCTTTTCTTTTGTCCCTATGTGGATCATCTGCAGTGTGAGTTGTTGTGCCGTGTCAGTGAGTACTGTGACATTGTAGTTATCCTCCAAAAAAGCCCATATTTTGTTCGACACGTTTGCAATTGCCTGTGCCATGCCAATTTTCCTTCTGTATTGCTCAAGTTTTTTGACTTGCTGCTTTGGCTCCATAATACCAATGAATTCAAATCGGTGCTTGTTGTTGAGTGTGATCAGTCTTTCAAAAGCTTGCATTGTTTTGACTGATCTTATATTCCAAATGAGTGCTTTCATTGATTCAAGTAAGTGGGCGTTCTTTGACTGCTCAATGTTTGCTTTGATGCCGAGACACCTTTGTTTTTTTTCTTTGAATGGTTCCCTCGGGCTGTTAGTTTGTTTGCTTGTCCTGGTGATAGGTCTCCCTGCCTTGCTGCATTCTTGATGTTTGGTGAAGCATCTTCATCATCCAAATCCTTTCCTGTGTTTTCAGTCATTTCATTCATTGGTTTGAAAGAAGTTGTCATTGTTTCCGGCTTGTAAATTGCTTGAAGTTGGGCTCTCAGAGATCCTATTTTAGAGCTAATGTCTTGTTCTGTGATTGCCAAATGATGGTACTTGTTATATAACTGCTTTCCAACTTCATTGGTGTTCTCCTCTTCTTCATGAATTCCATCAGGTAGTTCTCCTTCTTCCGAGCTTTCTTCCGACTGTTCTGCCCATAACCTTCCTGTAATTTGCTCTGGTAGTCTGTTTTCTGTTGCTTCTGTCATTGCCTTTGACTCTCCCTGTGTGGTATTGAGTGGCTTTTGGCTTGTATTTTGGTTGCTTTTATGAAAGCTTTCTTTGACCCATTGTGATGTGGATTCCCTCTTTTTATCCTCCATTTTGTTGGCTGCTGTCTCTGCTATTACTTTATCTGTGTTGGCATTTTTGCTAATGGATGGTGTTGTTCTCTTGTTGCTGGATTCAGCTGCTTCTTGTGGTATCTGAATTGTTTGGTTGTCCTTTGGCATTGCTGCTCTTTCTGATATCATGTTTTTTGCTCTGCTGGCCAAAGGGGCTGTGTGGAGTATTTTAACTGGTTCCTGATTTTCTTCTCTGCTACCCATTATTGCTATGCCATTGTCCAGGATTTCAGGATCAATTACATTCAACTCTTTCCCAATCTGAACTTTTTCCCCAGCATCTGTTGCTCTTGCATTTCCGGAATTGTGACAGTTTCCTGTTGCAGTCTTGTTCAGCATTGTTGCATCAGTGTGTTCAGTTCCTTGTTGCTCCATGTACAGCTTCCCATTTCCTTTGTCTGTTATCTGTTTCAGCTTTGTGACCACAGTGTGCATTACTCTATTTGTTTCTCTGCTGTCCTGGGTTCCTTCTTTGTTACCCATCACTGCTATGTTGTTTTTTAGATTTCCAGAGTCGGGGGCATTCATTTCCTTTGCAATCTGAGCTATTCTTTCTTCATTACCTGACATTGTTTCTCCTGCTTCCATTAATCCCTCCTTGTGATTATCAGTCGTTTTGTCATTGCTTTCAGCAAGTGCATCAAAGTTATTGGTTACCAGGATCTGCTGAGACTGCCTTTCCAAAGTGTGATTTTGTTTTCCAACTTTAGTGCGAGTATCCTTATTATTTTGTCTATTATCCTTCACTTCTTTCCATTGCGGGCCAATATTACCAACAACTTTTCCACTTGAGAGGATCATCAGTGGGTCTTTCCCTGCTACATCTTTCCCCTTTGATTTCCGGAGATCAGTTTGCCTTTGTTCTTCAGCATTGTTTGCAATCAAGATTTCCGGATGAGCTTTCCAACATTCTACCTTTTCATGTCCTTGAATTCTGCATTGTGTGCAGTATTTTGGAAGGTAGTCATACTGCACTTTGATCCATTCGGTTCTGGTTTCCCCCGTCGATTCATTTTCAATGTCCAGCCTGACTTTTTGGGGCAATTCCGCTAATAGATCCACCAAAACTTTAACTCTTGCACAGCTTGGTCTTGTTTTATTCATTGTGGCTGCATCCAAATGTAATGGTTTGCCAATTGCCGAGGCTAAGGAAAAGAGGCATTCTTTGACATAGAAAGTGGGAAGCAGATATGGGAAAGAAATCCAAGCCATGGCCATTGACGTTTCTTCTCCGGACTTGAACTTTGTGTCGTATATGAACTGTCGCATCTGATATTCAAGTCCATTTTTTGCTTTGAGGTAGTAGGTGCTTTTGGAAGTGATTTTTATGAAATCTTCCCACAATGTTAGTCTGATGAGCACATGTTTTTCTCTAAAGAAGCCAATGTTGCACTCTCCTTTAATTCCACACTGCAATGGTATAATTTTTCTCAGCTCTTGTATGTCTGGCCACCCATACGAGAACTTTCCCAGTACTGCAAATTGCAGGCCTTCAATGATATTCATCCTAGAGACCTCTGCTTCCGTGTATTTGAGAATTGGTTGTCCATGCATGTAGGTTATTTTTTTGATCGGAATCGGCTCTATTGTTTTGCTAGGGCTTTTTCCTGCACAGTTGTTTATAGTTGTTGGTTTGAGGATTTTCGAGTAATCAAGTGTTTTGGGGGTGGGTGAATTGGGATTTTGTGATTGGAGTGTGTTTTGTGAAGGCCGGCCAGCCTGGGAGTCACCGGCCGGCGTCGCCATTGAAGGCGTTCTTCGAGCTTCCTCCGTGTTCTGTCTTTCTATCTCCTTAGGTCACCGGAGTTTGTGTTTGCTTTGTAGGTATTTTGTATGAGATGGGTATGGGAAGTGGTGGCCAGCCCAGAAGCCTCGCCGGCCGGCGTCGGCGTCGTCACTGACGACGAAGTTGTCGCCTTTTCTTTGTCTAAGTCGCCAGAGTTTCTCTTTCTTTGCAGTGACTTCAACTTTTTCCCTCGTACTTTATGAATAGTGCTACCTTCTTGATAGTTTCTTCCTCTGTTAAAATTCTGTCTCCAAGCACCTCATCCAGTTCTGCCATTTGACTTAACAATTTCTTCCTGATATCCCAAATTCCCTGTCTCACTTCTGCCCTACTCCTTGAGTTTTGATTTGAGAGCTTTTAATTTACAGGCCAGTATAAAGTCAGGCCTGCCTGAAAAATTGAAAGAACTCCACCATTCTTTGACTCTGTCATTGAAACCAGCTGTTCCTAGCCACCAATTCTCAAATTTAAAATAGTTTTTGTTCCAGATTCAAGTGCCCCCTGTAGAGGCTATTGGAATGTGATCAGATGCTAGTCTTTGCAGTGCAGTCTGTTTTATAATACTAAAACTATCATCCCATTCCTCAGAAATCAGGAGCCTATCAATTCTGGAAGCCATGTCTTGATTGTCCCCTTTAAACCAAGTGAAGCTACCATCTTCTAATCGTAGATCAATTTAGTTCATGTCTTCTATGAAATCAGAAAATTCCAGCATACCCCTTGTTCTCCTCGTACAGTTCCTTTTTTCTGAAATGAATCTGGTTACATTAACGTCTCCACAAACAGCCCAAGGCCCTTCCATCAATCCCTTATTGCACCTATTTCATCCCACACTATCCTTCTCTCAATGTAGTTGTTCGGAGCATATACCCCAGTTATATGACATGAAAAATTCTGAAAATGTGCCACAAACTTGCAAGTCAAGTGTAGCAACTAGTTTCCAGAACTTCCCCCTCCCAGCTTCTACAATCCCACATCATCATGATACCCCCTCTAGTGGCCACTAGCCTTCAAGTGAGCAAATTTGATCCATCTTCCTCCCACACTTCTTTGACAATCTCTCTAATGTCCCTCTCTAGTTTAGTCTCTTGGAAGCATATGATGTTTGCATTCCAGTCAACTACCAAACTATGCACAATTCTCCTTTTATCCCTGTCATTCAATCCTTTTACATTCCATGAAACTATTTTGAACTGCATGGATCCAAGGGAAGCATCTTCCTCCGCTTACTCCTTTCCCCCTCGCTCTTGAATTTAACATCGAAAGTAACTAGACCTTTTAATTCCTGTTCCCATTTGAATCTTGTCTTCTTACACACACTGTCAGACTCCATCCTTTTAGCTTATCTGCAGCTATCTACTTGTAACAACAATTCCAAGGCCTCCTCTTCATGTCCCTGGAAATCTGCCCCAAGTAATTTGCCCAGCTTGATCAAATTCTTTTGAACCCATAGTGATGTCTCCATTGCTGTGACTTGAATGGCTTGTTGTTGCTGAACGAGAAGAGGTTCAGCCTCTTCCACTTCCCAATTTTCTATAGCAATGATTGTATTTTGTTGTGCTAATTCCAAAGTTTGTTCTTCCATTCCCTGCTCTCATCTTCTCTTTCCTCCCGATATTCTGTTGCCTCAATTAAATCTAGAGAAGATCCCCCGAAAACAGCCTCTATTATGGCCGTATTTATCTCTGCACAGTTTCCTTGAAAATCTGCACTTTGAGGCTTTACATGCACCGACTTTTGGGTGGAATAAGATTCTAGAGCTTCAACAAAGAGATCGCTGGGTAAATCTTGTGAAAGTGGGACCTTTTAAGTCATTAAAAATGACTTGGCCTGCAAAGTATGGCCCAAAAGAATTATTAAAAGCAGCCTCCTTATCGGGCTCAGCTTGCTGGCCCATTTTAGTTGCTTCATTAATCCCAACCACCTGCTTCTCATATGCATTTGTTTTCACATATCTTCTGGCTGTCAAAAAAGTACCACCCACGTGTTTTCTGTCTTTGAAATCCCTGGAAGAAGGGGATTTTTGTACTTCAGCGCATTTGGTAACCCTATTTGCCCTCTGGGTAAAGGCAATACCTGGTTCTTGCACTGTATCTTCTTCTCCGATGCCTCCCTCTGCTAATTCCAGTGAGACTTCATATCTTGTTTTGCTTTCCAGCCAGATTGGAATGTGGTGAGTGATTTCGTTACAAGTTATGGATACCCCTCTTGGTAGATTCCTCCCATTGTTCCTTACCAAAATTCTGGCCCACTTCATGATTTTTGAGCTCTGTTTCTTCTTCAGTAGCCACCCATCCTCCACAAAATTCGCCTATTTCTTGAAAAATTCTCTGCGACCACAGATGAAGGGGAATTCCTACTGCTTTAATCCAGGTTTCTTTGATTTCAATAGAATTTGAAATACATCCAGCCATGGGGTTCCACCATTCTAATTGCAACCCGAGCTTTCTCCAGAACCATTGCCCTTGAATGGTCCTCTCAGCCATGTATCTATTAGGGAATTCGAATTAGAACAAATCCCCGTACATCTCATAGATGTTCTCTAAAAACATTTTTCCAAGTTAAAGCTAACCATCTTCTTATGTCAGCAAGCGTGGGTTTTTCCTTCGCCTCTTCTCCGAAACTTCCCACTAAACATCTCTTCAAAGGCCCATTCTTTTGTGCATTAGCAGATTCAGAGATGTCAATATTTCCACTGTTACAAGTCACCTCTCACGAAGACTCCTAGTCTGCCATTTACTATCTTGTACAGCCTTCTTATAAGGATAGTTGGCCTCAGTTAATCTTGGGGGAACCACCACTGCTACTTTTTTTGAGTATTTAACGAAGTTGTTGATCTTAAATGCTATCTCATTCCAACTTGCATTAAAGACTGGTTTAGGAATAATAAGTACTGATCTTCCTCCACCATTTAGTGACAGAATACTCATGTATCTCCCATGCTCATTAAATTTCCTGGTGCAAAAGTGCTCTGAGTCCTGCTCTGAAATTTTCCATCTCCTGACCACTCTATTCTGGTCCTTTGAGGCCTCTTTAAGAGTGAAGCAAATCCATTCCATGATCTTTTTGCTCATGATCGATCTCCTCATCATCATGCGGCTTCTCTCCCCATTCATACCACTCTGAGTTGCTAGCAGACCACCTGGTAATGTCAAAAGATTTGACCCCAGCATTAAAGTAAATCCTGTTCTCCCCCATTCCAAAACCTTGGATAGGGATAAGAATGGAGAAAGCAACCACAGAAGGTGACTCCTTGAAAAGAGAGAACAGAGGGAGGGGAAGAAAGAGAAAGAGAGAGGTATCTCCGATGGAAGAAAACCGGAGAAGGAGAGATTCTCCCTCCTAGAAGGAAGGATAGAGAAGAGTCTCGAAAAGAGTGCCTGAGAGCATTTCACAACACCCTATATGACATTTAATTTGGTTAAAGGATGTTTAAGTTTCTTAAGATGAATGTAATCGTCCGACGTCTGCTTGCATGCAAAACGCTTCAAGTTCCGTAATCAAATATACTGTAGATTGGCCAAAGCAATGATAGGTTCTGATGAAAATTTGTAATCGTTTGTGCATATCTTACTTTTCAGTAAGGCATGGAAGTGGAGAGTCTCCGGAGAAATGCAACCTGTCTGTCTGTCTAATTGTTTAGCACTTTTTGAAGTCAAACAAGCTTGGTGCATAACTTGTATCAAGCTGCCTCTTTGAAGTTTAAATTAGTTTGGTGTCACATTTCAGATCAGTTGTTTATACTTGCTGCAGTATCTATCACGTTTAAGGTTTTTGGGTTCTTGCAGATATAATAGGATCCCTAGCCAGTTATTCTGGTTTTTGTATCTGCCCGTATTACCTTAGTACTGTGCTTCATTAATAAAACTATCTTATCAATAAAAGAATATTAATCATCCTGTTTACATCTTCTCCCAGCCCTAGCATGATATTATTTCCCTGTGCTGTTATTTAGTAGCGTGTTAACATAAATTACTTGATGTTATTATTGCAGGCCTTGTGTGACAAGGATCAATCCACGAAGAAAGTGAGTTCCTTTTAATTCATTATTCTGTTTCAGTTTCCAAACATATTGTAAGACACAGATAAGGGATTAACTTCTTATGGTTTCAACTATGCAGTTTCCAGGAATGGGGAATCTTGAAAGAAGAATTCTGGAAGTCAACAGAAAGAGGGTAAAGGTGGTGAAGCCTGGTTCTAAGACTTCTTTCCCCACAACTGAGGTTCGGGGAACATATGCCCCTCCATTCCACGTAAGTAAATCGATCTCTGAGACTCCCTGTTTCTGTACTAAATATTGGTTTAGGGCATATACCTCTGCAATCCTTTTTATTCTTCCACTTTACCGTGGGCGTAGACTCGTTCTAGCACCATGTATGCTGCCCAGCCCGACTGTCCTCTTGATAGACGCTAGGTTCAGCCTTATCCCGAAATGTGGCTTGATCATAAGCACACTGTGATTATGTGAAGAAGGCAATGAAGCTAGTAGAGAAGACTTGGGAGTTTGGAAAACCAATTTCGTGTTGATGTATGTTCCCACACAATGTCGGACTTACAAGGCACACTGCAAACTAACTAGACCACACTAGGATACTCTCTTGGACACTAAACCTGTTGCTTACCCAGACTTGTGCTTACCTGGTCATGGGCATGAGGCGGTACCCAATTTATGGGGTCCTAAAGGTCCATTCGAGAGTGCCAAAGTCAGTTGGCCTGTAAGTCGGCGGGCAGTGCAATTTGCCAGGTTTCGGCAGATTTAGAATGTTCGAGGTGCCTCTAGGTGTTCCTCAGGCAGCAAGCTTGTGAAAGCCTAGTGGGTTGAGAACAAAAGCACTTGTAAAAGTTTTTTCTTTTTTTCACTATCGAACATCTAATCTTTCAGATGCTCCATTCTATTTTATGATAATCTTATTATGCAACAGACATTGCATGGTTCTCCTACAAAAAACATCAGAGAACTAATGAGCATATAGCCCGGATTTATCTAACTGGACACTAACATTACTGTGAAAGAGGTTCATGTTTTTTCTCCTTTCCCTTGGAATGGTGTGGTAATATGAAAATAGTGGTTTGCCTACATTTCTGCACTCAAAAGACCTAAGATAACTTGTTCTCATTAAAAAGAATACAATCTATAAGAGATTCAGAAGTAAAGGTTTAGATAACATTCACGGGTGTGACCTAGTGGTCAATGGAGTAGGTGCAGACCTTAGAGACTAGGATTCAAATTCGAGCAGAGACAAAACACACTAGGTTATTTCTTATCTGCCTAAACCTTAGTGGACAAAGTTGTTCGGTACTTGTGCTGGTGTGTTGGTAGGAGGTAGCAGGTACCTGGTGAAATAGTTTAGGTAAAGCTGGCACTAAGACCATCGATGCCAAAAAAAGAAACTAGTTTAATACATTACGGTTAAGTTTGTTTTCATGCCAATTTACAGGTGGAGCTATTCCGAAATGATCAACACCGGCTGAGGATTGTGGTGGACAGTGATAATGAAGTGGATCTGTTGGTACAAACGCGGCACCTCCGTGACATTGTAGTCCTCGTCATCCGAGGTCTTGCACAGAGATTTAACAGTACATCACTCAATTCCCTTCTCAAGATAGAGACCTAGCATCCATCATAGTATTATGTTTTTTGTACATTAATTGGTCTTTTGTGTCGTCTAGCCCCATTATTTTGGTGTTGGTTTTTAATATTATTTCTATTTTTTTTTTGTGAGGTTTTTTCTTCAGCTCTGCCTGTGCTTATTTCATTTGTTTCTTTATCATTGTTATGTAGTTAGTAAATAGTGTCTGGTGTTGTCTAGTAAATACGCCTTGTGCATGAAAATACAAAAAAAAAACCTCGATTTGTGTATGTATGATATTTTACTATTTATTTTAGTGTTCTTTATTTGTGTGTCGCTTTCCACTTCAGCAGTGCAGCAAAACGTGTGTTGTGTGCCATTTAGTTCGTTATGCAACGTACAATAGGGGGCAGAACTCAGTCCCAAAAATCTAAATCTGCTCTCGTGGGTAAACTATTTCAGATGAGCTCTCATCAGTCAAACTGACCCTTGAAAAACAATAGAGTAAAATTTTGGGACAGCTTAAAAGTTAGCTTACTAAGCAGTCGTACTTTTTTCACATGAATGCCAAATCGATTCCAGATTCTTACAAGAATATTTTTCTAAAGTTGCGTTATCGTCATTACTTTTCTAAATTGAAAGAAAAAATAGATTAGTTCACTTCAACCTATTAAGCTAACTTTTGATTGAGGTTTTACATTTCCTAATTTGTTGGTTTATTCTTCTTGCTATAAAAACTATTTCCTCCTCATTCTCCAACCATTGTTTTGCTTTCTAAGTTAAATACAATTAAGATTAAAGGATATAGAAGTGCATTAAATTTTATTAGCGACATTTTGAATCAATTGTACTACAAGCAAAGTTAGATTCAAGTATAAAATGCAACCTTGACTATTTTTTCCATTTGATTGACACAAAGATGATTCAAAATACCAAGTAATATACATAATCCTCAAATGCGACGTTTTCCTGACGATAGTATTAATATTAGACGGAGATAATCTACATAGGCTAAAGTTGCTTAATTTTTGGCCCTACATGGACACATTTGCCCCTTTTTCTATAAAAGAAGGATAAGGAATTCACTATTATGCGGAGGGCAGTTAAAGTGAAACCAAAAATACCTTCACCGTGATGACACAGATTAAAGTTAAAGTCAACAAATTCTAAATACTTTTTTTCGTAGAGCAACAATCTTTTATTTTAGTGAATCTTAGTGCATCAACTGGATAATAACTGATGGACAATATAATTTCCACGTAACGATAAAACTATTTTCGGTGAATCCCTAACTAATTAACTCTGATTTGGATAAGCATGCATGTTTGAAAGATTCATCCTTTTGGTATTTTCTATTTTTCTGACTCTCACCATATTTTCTTTTAACAGAAAATCTTTAAACACTAAATATTTTCATGAATGAAAAGGTGAAGAAGAATGTAGCGCAAGCATCTGAGTGACAAGCAGAAGCTGGCGGAAGATCAGAGGAACACCACATTTCACTATCTTCTCAAATATTAAACCAGGTTTTGTTGATTGTGATCTCTTCCCCATAAATTCTACTTGATTGAATGTATTAATCAGTGAATTTTGAAATATTTTGATAAATAGGTCTTAAGTATAGTTAACACTGATAACCCATTAAGCGCATGATTAATTTTTATATTACATACATGTTAAGTGGAGAATGACTATTTATAAATTATACATCCATATGATCACTCAATAGGTTTCTATGAAAATGAAACTATATCTTTTAACAGAATTTGGAGTTAAATTGAGTTTAAAATAAAGTTCAATGGAAATTAAATATTGGTACTTAAAATATTATGACTAGCACATTATTTTTATTCATACTTTTCAGGGCAAAATGGTTAATAGCATTAATGAAAATGTTGATCAAAGGCATAATACACTGAAGAAAAGAGGCTGTGGATGCAGCAAAGATGATTTTTTGCCAGAGGAATCGTTCACGAGCTGGGGAAGTTATGCACAAGCATTACGGGAAACAAAAACACGGCTTAAAGACCGCATGTTGTCTCGATCTTCAGACCAATTAGAGCTCCATGAAGTGCGTGATCGTAGCCAGCATCAGATGAAGAAATCATTGAATTGGTTTGATTTGATTTGGTTTGGTATTGGTGCAGTAATGGGTGCTGGAGTTTTTGTACTTACTGGTGAAGCTACTAAAAACATTGCTGGCCCTGCTGTTTTACTGTCCTATGTTGTATCAGGCATCTCTGCTCTACTTTCAGTGTTGTGCTATACTGAATTCTCAGTTGAACTCCCTGTAGCTGGTGGCTCATTTGCATATCTGAGAGTGGAGCTTGGCGATTTCATCGCTTTCATTGCTGCAGGGAACATTCTGTTTGAGTACATTGTGAGTGGTGCTAGTGTTGCGCGATCCTGGACTTCCTATTTCGCGACTTTATGCAATCACAAGCCTGATGATTTCCGTATCAATGTCTCGAGTCTTTCTGAGGGTTACAACCACTTAGATCCCATAGCAATTGTTGTCTCAATGGTCATTTGTGTAGGTGCATCCTTGAGCATGAAAGGGTCCTCGCGTTTTAATTCATTTGTGACCATAGTACATATTATTTTCATGCTTTTTATACTTGTCGCTGGCCTATCTAAGGCGAATATGGCTAATTATTCAAGCTTTGCACCTTATGGTGCTCGTGGCGTCCTGAAAGCAGCAGCTATGCTCTTCTTTGCTTATGTTGGATTTGATGGCGTCGCAACTCTTGGGGAAGAGATTAAGAATCCAGGTAGGCAAGGGCGTAGTTAGTTTTTGCGAAGGGGGTTCAATTGAATACCTGTCGCTGAAAAATTACTATGTGTAATCCCCTTAACATTAGTTCATATTCTAAGTGATACTTTTATAGGTTTTTGAATCTCCTTACTGAAATTTCTGGCCATGCCACTGCAGGTAGGGATATCCCTCTGGGTCTAATAGGTTCGATGGTGGTTATTATCACAATATATTGCCTCCTAGCCACTACGTTGTGCCTAATGCAACCTTTTAATCAAGTAGATGTTGAGGCCCCATTTACCATTGCCTTCCGAGCAGTAGGGATGAATTGGGCAAAGTACATAGTTGCATTTGGGGCTTTGAAAGGGATGACAACAGTTTTGCTGGCCAACATAATCAGTCAAGCTAGGTATTTTACACACATTGCAAGAACCCATATGGCCCCTCCATTTCTTGCTGCAATTAGTGAAAAGACTGGGACACCTGTTACTGCTACAGTTATAATGACCGTCGCGAATTGCATTATGGCCTTCTTCACAAGTCTTGACATATTGGCAAACCTTGTTTCAGTCGCCACATTGTTTGTGTTCTCACTAGTTCCTCTAGCACTTCTAGTGAGACGTTACTACGTGTCAGGGGAAACATCAGATGCTGATAGGAAAAAACTCATTCTGTTCTTGGTTGTGATCACACTGTCCTCAATTGGATCAGGTGTTTGTTGGGCAATCAGCGAAAATGCTTGGTTCGGGTGCATAATTACTGTTGGAGTTTGGTTTTTCGCTACATTGGGGCTAAATGTAATGCTAAAGGAAGCGCGAAAGCCTAAGGTATGGGGATTACCATTGATGCCATGGATTCCATCAGCTAGTGTAGCTATCAATGTTTTTATCATGAGCTCCATTGATGGTGCATCATTTGTGAGATTTTCAGTTTGGACTGCGATCTTGCTTGTTTACTATTTGCTTGTAGGATTGCATGCTACCTATGATGCAGCCAAGGAGATTGGTAGTAACGCTTCTCATATAACTGATGTTGAAGCAAATGCAGCAAGGACCAGTGAAACTGGAGTAGCTAATAACTAGGCATTTAAATGAGATTCAATGGTTTAAATCTAGACATACCCTTTGGATATATTAGTGTTTTTTTTTTTCAGTAGACATCTTGATCTCAGTAATTTCCTCTTCTTTTCTTCTTCATTAGATCTATTTCAAGAGATGCGATTTGCTTCATGAAATAATAAATGTACATCAGGGTTTAATTGATGAAATACTATTGTGGGCAGTCTATAATGTGTGGTAGGAACTATTCCTGGATTGCTTCTATATGTCTGGAACCAAATTAAGTACATAGTTGGATTCTTTGGACCAGAGTTTCCTTGTCCATGATTATAGAGTACTGTCAATTTTTGTTGTCTGTTATTTTGTACTTGTGCTAGTCTCTCTTCCACATGGTTGAGTAGATAGATGCCTTAGCGAAGCCACGAAATTCAATAAGGCTGTTCAAAATTTGAACACCCTTTGTTAGTGGACTATGCAAGGTATTCAAAGTTTATTTTTTAAATTGAGAACAAGTAATATTTTACCTTATACGTAGTATAATTTTTTGGAAAAAGATGTTCAGTTAATCACCCTTGGTCATACATAGCTTCGCCCCCGGATAGATGGGATAATGACCTTTTTCTTGACCCCCGTCACTTTTGCTCTATATATCTTTACATCAGAGTTACAAGAAATACATGTTAAAATATAATCTTAATAGTATCCTAGTATAAAGCAAGACATATTTAACTCCATAATTCTGATTTAATTACTCCCAAATATGAGGTGGAAAGGGAGAAACTCTTAATTTTTTATGCTATTGTGACGACCTAGCCGGTCGTCTTGTGTATTATAGTCCTGTTCCCCTGTTTATTGCTCATCCTATATTCATTTGTGCTAATGTGACTTGGCGGGGTGGTTGGTTTGGTTTCGGCGATGTTTCAGAGTGAATTGGGACACTTATTCCCAAGGTTGGAAGTTTAAGTTGAAAGAGTTGATCGGAGTTGGACTTTTGTGTAGACGACCCCGAAATAGAGTTTTTATAGTTCCGATAGCTTCGTATGGTGATTTTAGACTTATGAGTATGTCTGGATATTGATTTGGAGGTCCGTAGGTCATTTTGGCTTAAATTGGCGACAATTGGAAAGTTGAAGGTTTGGAAGGTTGTGAAGTTTGACCGAGAGTTGACTTTATTGATACTGGGTTTGGATTTTGGTTCCGGAAGTCGGAGTAGGTATGGTGTGTCATTTATGACTTGTGTGCAAAATTTAAGGTCAATCGAAGTTGGTTTGATAGTTTCCGCATCGAATTTAGAAGTTGGAAGTTCAACAATTCATTAGGCTTGAATTGAGGTGCGATTCGTGAGTTCAATGTTGTTTGATGTGATTTGAGGTTCGACTAAGTTCGTTTCGTGTTTTAGGACCTGTTGGTATGTTCGGACGGGGTCCCGGAAGTGTAATGACCCGGCCGGTCGTTTTGAGTATTTTAGCCCCGATACCCTATTTATTACCCCCCCTATGTTGTATTATGGTTATGTGATTGCCGGGGGTGTTTGGTTTGGTTTCGGACGAGTTTCAGAGTGGAATGAGACATATAGTCCCTAAGTTGGAGCTTTAAGTTGAAAGAGTTGACTGTAGTTTGACTTTTGCGTACACGACTCCGGAATGGAGTTTTGAGGTTCTAATAGTTCCGTATGGTAATTTTGGACTTACGAGCGTATCCGGATGTTGATTTGGAGGTCCGTAGGTCGTTTCGGCATGAATCGACAAAAGTTGGAAAGTTGAAGGTTTGGAAGGTTGGAAGTTTGACCGGGAGTTGACTTTATTGATATCAGGGTCAGATTCCTGTTCTGGAAGTTGAAATGGGTCTGTCATGTCACTTATGACTGGTGTGCAAAATTAGAAGTCAATCCGAGTTGTTTTGATATGAATTGGTATTAGTTTTGAAATCCGGAAGTTCATAAGTTCATTAGGCTTGAAACGACGCGAGATTCGTAGTTCTAGTGTTGTTTGATGTGATTTGACGCTCCGAGCGTGTTCATATGATGTTTTAGGACTTGTTGGTACGTTTAGTTGAGGTATCGGGAGCCTCGGGTGTAATTCGGACCATATTCGGCGCATTTCGCAACCTTGAAGAATTGCTGAAGCTGCTGAATTTTCTGATGTCTGGTTTCCTTCTTCGCATTCACGAGAGAGGCCTCGTGTTCGCGTAGGGTATCTGGGAGGTAAGTGAGGTTTGTTCTTCGTGTTCGCGAAGATGGCCGCATTCGCGAAGGTATAAGGAATTGTTCACTGCGTTCGGGTCTGAAGGGTCGCGTTCGCGTAGGTCTGAGCTCAGTGTTTATTACGTTTGTGTGGGGATCTCGCGTTCGTGAATATAATTACGCAGCTGAGTATTGTTTTGCTTCACGAATGCGAGGCACATTCCGCATTCGCAAAGAAGAGCACCTGGACAACATAATTTAAGTTTCAAAATCGAGGGTTCATCTTATATTTCATATTTTGGACCTAGAGACCTCGGTGTTAGGCGACTTTTCGAGGGTTTTTCAATGAAATCGTTGGGGCAAATGATTCTAACCCGGATTGGACTTTATTTCATGAATCTATTACAATTTTCATCATCTAATTAGGGATTTGAGTTGGAAATTTGGGGAAAAATTATGAAAACTTGATAGACTAAATTTTTGAGTTTTGAAATTTGAATTGAGGTCGAATTTGAGTAATTCCTGTATGGTTGGACTCGTTATCGAATATGTGTTCGAATTTTATAATTTTTGTCAGGTTCCGAGACGCGGGTCCGGTTTGACTTTTTGAGCTGAACTTTTTTTTTTTTGGAAAGATCGTTATTTTATTATTTGAATTAGGTTCCTATAGTTTATATTTATGGTATGAAGTTGTTTTGGCTAGATTCGAGCCGTTCCGAGTTGGATAATCGAGGGAAAGGCCTACTAGTGGATGGAGTTAGCGTGTTTTGAGGTAAGCGTCTTGCCTAACTTTGTGTTGTGGAATTTTCCCTTATGATTGGTGTTGTTTGTGATAACTGTGATGTGTGAAAACCGTGTACGCGAGGTGATGAGTGTGTACACGGGCTAAATGTGGAAATTACCGATTTTAGCTATGTAGATTCCTTCCATGCCTTAATTGGGCTATCTTATCATGTCATATTCGTCATCACTAGTCTCTTTTCACATGTTCTACTTGTCTTATCTCTTACTTGCTAATTTCTCTACATGTTTAGTTGAAGTTCTTGTTTCCTTTATCCCGTATTCATTATTTAACTGTTGAACTCTTTACTAGAAGTTATCATTCTTGGAATATCTTGTTGTTAAAATTGATATCGAGTTATAAGGGCCGTGATTCACATTGAGGCAAAGTGATAAGTTGTGAAATACTATTCTATTGAGTTATTTACTTCTGGTTGTTAATGTTGAGTCTATTGTGTACATTATGGTTTAGCTATGGGCTCTTTATTGTGAAAACACTATTATTGTTGATTTCTTTGGCAAGTTGTGATATTGGGAACTTGAGATGTGACTTGTGATACATTGTGATATTGATCCGCATGCGGTGGTATAATATTTTTCGGTTGAAACGCATGCAGTGAGATAAGGTGGGCTTGATACGCGTGGCTAGTAGGGGAACTACTAGAAGTCATGCGGTATGATAAGGTGGGCTAAAACGCGAGGATGCTATTTCAGGAAAATAATTTTCAAAACTAAATGCAAGGCTCCCGAGGTGATATAAGGAAAGATTGTGATTTATTCTTGTGATTTGAGACTACGAGGTGGTACCTCGGTGGTGACTCTTGTTGGTATTTCTCTATTGCTCCACTTGTCTTTGGCTATTTGCTTTCCTTAGCATATCATTTTTTGTTTTTCTCCGTGTTGCATTATTTGCTTCAGTTCCGTGTAGCTAACCTTGATATGTTAATTGTTGTTTCTATTTCATTGCTACCATTTCTACACTGCCATACACTTGTATAATTTTTCTTATTTATTTCTAGTAAGGCCTTGACTTGACCTCGTTACTACTCTACCGAGGTTAGGGTTGACACTTACTGGCTATCGTTGTGGTGTGCCCATGCTATGCTTCTGCACATCGTTTTGTACAGATCCAGGTTCCTCATACCAGTCCAGGCATCAGTGAGTTGAGTTAGTACGTGGAGACTTCAAGGTACGCCTGCCAGCATTCGCTGGCCTCGGAGTCAGCCTCTATCTCCCTTTATATTTTCCTTCTTCTACTAGTTACAGTTGTATAGGGATGACTATGTTACCATTGTAGAGCTTGTGACTCGATATCACCAGGTTTTGGAAAAAAATTGTATATGTTGAGCAGCAGAGTTCACTTTATATAGTTTCTGAGTATTTAAGAGTTTATTTGATATTTAAGTTATTTTCACATATTTGTTAGGCTTACCTAGTCTTAGAGACTAGATGCCGTCACGACATCTTACAGAGGAAAATTGGAGTCGTGACAAGTTGGTATAAGAGCTCTAGGTTCATAGGTGTTACAAGTTACAAGCAGGTTTAGTAGAGTCTCGCGGATTGGTACAAAGTTGTCTGTACTTATCTTCGGGAGGCTATGGAACTGTTAGGAAAATCTTCACATATTTGATTCCTTATCGTGTGAAGCTATTGGATTTGAAATTCTAAATCTGTCTTTCTATTCTCTCACAGAGGGTGAGGGACACACACAACTGGATCGGATGATCAGACACCCGCGTCCCCTGCTAGATCCGCGAGAGGCCTGGGCTCGGGCCGGTGCAGAGGCCGAGGACGGCCATGTGGTGCAGCCAGGGCACCTGTAGGAGTTGCTATAGAGGAGCCACCAGCAGCTCTAGTTGGAGAGCAGGCACCTGAGACGCCTGTTACTACCCCTGCACTTCAGGAGACTCTCGCCCAAGTTTTGAGCATGTTTGGCACTCTGGCTCAGGAAGGGTTGATTCCACTTACTCCTGCCACATCCCAGGCTAGGGAGGAGCACAGACTCCCACCGCCCGTATCCTAAAGCAGCGGTCCAGGTTGACCAGGTCCCACAGGTCATATTAGTGCAACCGGTTGTCCCAATTTAGCCCGAGGTTAGGGCAGTAGCTTCTGAGGGGGAGCAGCTCAGGCTCGAGAGGTACAAGAAGTACCAACCTCCTACTTTCAGTGGTTTGGCTTCAAAGAATGTCCAGGGTTTTCTTGAGGAGTGCCACCATATCCTCCGTACTATGGGTATCGTGGAGTCTAATAGGGTTGCTTTCACCACGTTCCAGCTTAAGGGAGCGGGTTATCAGTGGTGGCGAGTGTATGAGTTGGGTAGCCCGATTGAGGCATCTTTACTCACTTGGGCTCAGTTCTCACAAATGTTCATGAGGGAGTTTGTTCCCAGAGTCTTAGGGTTACATGGCGCGCAGAATTTGAGCAGTTGCGCTAGGGTGCTATGACCGTATCGGAGTATGCAGTCCGGTTCAGTGATTTGTCAAGGCATGTACCAACCTTGGTTGCTATTGTCAGAGAGGAGTTCATCGATTTATCGAGGGGCTCAACCCTAGTATCAGATTTAGCATGGCTCAAGAGTTGGAGATGGACATCCCATACCTGCAAGTAGTGGAGATCGCTAGGAGATTGGAGGGTATGTGAGTCTAGGAGATAGAGGAGAGGGTGACCAAGAGGCCTAGAGATTCTGGCACATGTAGTGGTTCCCACGACCCAGTTGCAACCCATCATGGTAGAGGCTATGTGAGACGCCCTGTTCATTTAGCACTTCCAGCTTCCAGCGATATTTCGGCCACTCCCAGGCCTCACGTTCCCCATTATGCACCACCATTATCTAGTGCACCTCATGCACGGGGTGCTTTTAGCGATCTGTTCAGCCGACCAGGCCCGAGCCAGTTCCAGCAGCCACGTCCTCTAAGAGCTTGTTTTGAGTGTGGTGACACTTGTCACATGGTGAGAGATTGCCCCAGACTCAGGAGGGGCGCACCTCCATAAATGAGTCAGGATCTGCGTATTCCACAGGGTCCTCAGGCTTATCAAGCCGTGGTTACCGCACCGGTTTCCACTCCACCTGCACACTTAGTTAGAGGTGGAGGTCGGGCAGGTAGAGGTCGCCCTAGAGGGGAAGGCCAGGCCAGATATTATGCTTTTCCTACTGGGACGGAGGCAATTGCATCCGACTCAGTTGTCACAGGTGTTGTTCCTGTTTTTCATAGAGATGCATCAGTTTTATTTGATCCAGACTCCACTTATTCCTACGTATCATCTTATTTTGCTCCGTATTTAGGCATATCCCGTGATTCTTTGAGTTCTCCTGTCTATGTGTCCACGCCTGTGGGAGATTCCATTGTTGTTAACCGTGTGTATAGGTTGTGTTTAGTTGTTTTTGGTGGTTTTGAGACCAGAGCGGACCTATTATTGCTTAGTATGGTCTATTTTGATGTTATTTTGGGCATGGACTGGTTGTCGCCCTATCATGTTATTCTTGATTTTCACACAAAGACGATGACGTTGGCTATGCGAGGTTTTCCACGGTTGGAGTGGAGGGTTGCTTTAGATTATGTTCCTAACAGGGTGGTGTCATTCCTTAAGGCACATCGGATGGTTGGGAAGGGGTGTAATGTTTATCTAGCCTTCGTGAGAGATGTCAGTGTTGATACTCCTACTGTTGAGTCAGTTCCGGTAGTGAGAAATTATCCAGATGTATTTCCGGCGGAACTTCCGGGCATGTCACCCAATAGGGATATTGATTTCAGTATTGATTTGTTACCGAGCACTCAGCCCACTTCTATTCCACCATATCGTATGGCTCCGGCAGAGTTGAAGGAGTTAAATGAGTAATTGAAAGAGTTTCTTGATAAGGGCTTCATTCAGCCTAGTATATCACCTTGGGGTACTCCGGTCTTGTTTGTAAAGAAGAAGGATGGTTCTATGCACATGTGTATTGATTATCGGCAGTTGAACAAGGTTATAGTGAAGAACTAGTATCCATTACCACACATTGATGACCTATTTGATCGGTTACAGGGTGCCAAAGTGTTCTCAAAGATTGACTTATGATCAGGCTATCATCAATTGAAGATTCAGGAGCCGGATATTCTGAAGACTGCCTTCAGGACTCGGTATGGTCATTACGAGTTCCTTGTGATGTCATTTGGGCTGACCAAAGCCCCAGCAACATTCATGCATTTGATGAACGATGTATTTCAGCCCTATCTTGACTCATTCTTCATTGTGTTTATTGACGACATCTTGGTATACTCCCAGAGCCGGGAGGATTATGAGCAGCACCTGAGTACCGTGCTCCAGACCTTGAGAGAAAAGAAACTATATGCAAAATTTTTAAAGTGTGAATTCTATCTTGATTCAGTGGCATTTTTGGGTCATGTAGTGTCGAGTGAGGGGATCAAGGTAGATCCGAAGAAGATTGAAGCAGTGCAGAGTTGGCCCAAACCGTCTTCAGCTACTGAGATCCGGAGTTTTCATAGTTTGGCATGGTATTACCGTCGATTTATAGGGGGTTTCTCATCTATTGCTGCACCTATGACCATATTGACCTAGAAGGGTACTCCGTTCAGGTAGACCAAGGAGTGTGAGGAGAGCTTTCAAAAGCGCAAGACAACTTTGACTACAACCCCACTGTTGGTGTTGCCTACAGATTCGGGGTCTTATATTGTGTATTGTGATACATCGTGTGTTAGCCTCAGCGCGGTGTTGATGCATGACGGTAGGGTGATTGCCTAACGTCTAGACAGTTGAAGGTACATGAGAAGAACTATCCTGTCCATGAGTAGCAACTATTGTTCATAGCTTGAAGATTTGGCGGCACTATTTGCACCAGAACCCCTTGTGAGGTCTGTACCGACCACCAGAGTCTACAACATCTGTTCAAATAGAAGGATCTTAACTTGCGTCAGCGGAGATGGTTAGAGGTTCTTAAGGACTATTATATCACCATTCTGTATCATCCCGGGAAGGCCAATATGGTGTCCGATGCCTTGAGTCGTAAGGCGGAGAGCTTGGGCAGTTTAGCATATCTACCGGCAGCAGAGAGGCTATTAGCATTGGATGTTCAGGCCTTGGCCAACCGGCATGAGTTACGCATACGGGTTGAGTTGAGTACAACATTTCACCCTTAGACGGACGGACAATCCGAGCACACTATTTAGATATTGGAGGATATACTTCGTGCATATGTGATGGAGTTTGGAGGTTCTTAGGATCAATTCTTGCCGCTTGTAGAGTTTGCCTACAAGACATCTACCAGTCGAGCATTCAGTTGGCTCCGTACAAGGCGTTGTATGGGAAGCGGTATCGGTCTACGGTGGGTTGGTTCGAGCCGGGTGAGGCTAGGTTATTGGGTATAGACTTGGTTCAGGATGCTTTGGAAAAGGTTAAATTGATTCAAGATCGGGTTTGCACATCCCAATCTAGACAAAAGAGTTATGCAGATCGGAAGGTTCGCGATGTTGCATTCATGGTTGGAGAGCAATTCTTGCTCCGGGTTTCGCCCATGAAGGGTGTTATGAGGTTCGGAAAGAAGGGCAAGTAGAGACCTAGGTACATTGGACCTTTTGAGACTCTTGAGAGGACTGGATAGGTGGCCTAGACGCTTGCACTATCACCTAATCTAGCTGCAGTTCTTCCAGTATTCCATGTTTCTATGCTTCGGAAGTATCACGGTGATCTGTCTCATGTGTTAGACTTCAGCTCAGTTAAGTTTGACAAGGATTTGTCTTATGTTGAGGAGCCGGTGGCCATTTTGGACAGGTAGGTCCGAAAGTTGAGGTCGAAGAATATTGCTTCAGTAAAGGTCCAGTGGAGGGGTCAGCAAATCGAGGAGGCGACATTGGAGACCGAGCAATATATGCGTAGCTGTTATCGTCATCTTTTCACCACTTCAGGTATGTCTCTACACTCGTTCGAGGACGAACATTTGTTTTAAGAGAGAGAGGATGTATGGATCCGGCCGGTTATTTGAGTATTTTAGCTCCGATCCCATATTGTTTGCCTCGTCTATGTTGTATTATGGTTATGTGATTTGCCAGGTGTGTTTGGTTTGGTTTCGGGCGAGTGTCGGAGTGGAATGGGACATATAGTCCCTAAATTGGAGCTTTAAGTTGAAAGAGTTGACCGTAGTTTGGCTTTTGTGTAGACGACTCCGGAATGGAGTTTTGATGGTTCCAATAGCTTCGTATTGTGATTTTGGACTTAGGAGCGTTTCCGGATGTTGATTTAGAGGTCCGTAGGTCGTTTCAGCGTGAATTGGCGAAAGTTGGAAAGTTGAAGGTTTGGAATGTTGGGAAGTTTGATCGGAAGTTGACTTTATCGATATTGGGGTTAGATTGCGATTTCAAATGTTGAAATAGGTCTTTCATGTCACTTATGACTTGTGTAAAAAATTTGAAGTCAATTGGAGTTAATTTGGTATGAATTGACATTAGTTTTGAAATTCGGAAGTTCATAAGTTCATTAGGCTTGAATCGATGCACGATTCGTGGTTCTAAATGTTGGTTGATGTCATTTGACGCTTCGAGCATCTTCATGTGATGTTTTAGGACTTGCTGGTATGTTTGGTTGAGGTACCGGGAGTATAGGGTGTAATTCGGACCATGTTCGGCGCATTTCGGAACCTTGAAGAATTGCTGAAGCTGCTGAATTTTTGATGTCTGGTTTCCTTCTTCGCGTTCGCGAGAGAGGTCTCTTATTCGCGTAGGGTATCTGGGAGGCTAGTGAGGTTTGTTCTTCGCGTTCTCGAAGATGGCCATGCATTCGCGAAGGTATAAGGAGTTGTTCACCGCGTTCGTGTACGAGGGGTCGCGTTCGCGTTGGCCTGGGATCAGTGTTCATCACGTTCGCGTGGTTCGCGGAGAGGAATTAGGTAGCTAAGTAGTTTTGTGCTTCGCGGCACATTCCGCGTTCGCGAAGAAAAGCACCTTGGCAGCAGAATTTAAGTTTCAAAATTGAGGGTTCATTTCATATTTAATATTTTGAACCTAGAGAGCTTGGTGTGAGGCGACCTTTTGAGGGTTTTTCAAGGAAATCATTGGGGTAAGTGATTCTAATCCGGATTGGACTATATTTCAGGAATCTATTACTATTTTCATTATCTAATTAGGGATTTGAGTAAATTTGGGAAAAAATTATGAAAACTTCCTAGACTATATTTTTGAATTTTGAAAGGCGAATTGAGGTCGAATTTGAGTAATTCCTGTATGGTTGGACTCGTTATCGAATATGTGTTCGAATTTTGTAATTTTGATCGGGTTCCGAGACGCGGGTCCGGGTTTGACTTTTTGAGCTGACTTTTTTTTTTTGGAAAGATCATAATTTTATTATTTGAATTAGGTTCCTATAGTTTATATTTATGGTATGAAGTTGTTTTGGCCAGATTCGAGCCGTTTGGAGTTGGATAATCGAGGGAAATGCCTACTAGTGGATTGAGTTAGCGTGTTTTGAGGTCAGTGTCTTGCCTATCTTTGTGTGGGCGAATTTTCCTATAGGATTACTGTTGTTTGTGATAACTGTGATGTGTGAAAGTCATGTACGCAAGGTGACGAGTGTGTGCACAGGCTAAATGTGAAAATTATCAGTTTTAGTTATGTAGATTCCTTTCATGCCTTAATTGAGCAATCTTATCATGTCATATCGTCATCACTAGCCTATTTTCACATGTTCTACTTATCTTATCTCGTACTTGCTAGTTGCTCTATATGTTTAGTTGAATTTCTTGTTTCCTTTATTCCATATTCATTATTTAACCGTTGAACTCTTTACTTGAAGTTGTCATTCTGGAATATCTTGTTGTTGAAATTGGTATCGAGTTATAAGGGTCGTGATTCACATTGAGGCAAAGTGTTAAGTAGTGAAATACTATTTTGTTGAGTTATTTACTTCCAGTAGTTATTGTTGAGACTATTGTATATATTGTGGTTGAGCCATGGACTCTTTTATGTGAAAACACTGTTATTGTTTATTTCTTTGGCAAGTTGTGATATTGGACACTCGATGTGCGACTTGTGATACATTGTGATATTGATCCGCATGCGGTGGTATAATATTTTTGGGTTGAAATGCATGCGGTGAGATAAGGTAGGATTGATACGCGTGGCTAGTAGGGGAACTACTAGAAGTCATGCGGTGTGATAAGGTGGGCTAAAACGTGGGATGCTATTTCGGGAAAATAATTTTCAAAACTAAATGCAAGGCTCCCGTGGTGATATAAGGAAAGATTGTGATTTATTCTTGTGATTTGAGACTACGAGGTGGTACCTCGATGGTGACTCTTGTTGGTATTTCTCTATTGCTCCACTTGTCTTTGGCTATTTGCTTTCCTTAGCATATCATTTCTTATTTTTCTCCGTGTTGCATTATTTGCTTCAGATCCGTGTAGCTAATCTTGATATGTTAATTGTTGTTTCTATTTCATTGCTACCATTTCTACACTGTCATACACTTGTACAATTTTTCTCATTTATTTCTAGTAGGGCCTTGACCTAACCATGTCACTACTCTACCGATGTTAGGCTTGACACTTACTGGGTATCGTTGTGGTGTACCCATGCTACGCTTCTGCACATTGGTTTGTGCATATCCAAGTACCTCATACCAGTCCAGACATCAGTGAGTTGAGTTCGTACGTGGAGACTTCAAGGTACGCCTGCCAGCATTTGCAGGCCTCGGAGTCACCCTCTATCTCCCTTTATATTTTCCTTCTTCTACTAGTTACAGTTGTATAGGGATGATTATGTTACCGTTGTAGAGCTTGTGACTCGATATCACCAGGTTTTGGAAAAAAATAGTATATGTTGAGCAGCGGAGTTTACTTTATATAGTTGTTGAGTATTTAAGAGTTTTAATTTGATATTTCAGTTATTTTCACATGTTTGTTAGGCTTACCTAGTCTTAGAGACTAGATGCCGTCACGACATCTTACAGAGGAAAATTGGGGTCGTGACAGGGGACCTCTGGGGTGATTTGGACGATGTTCGACTTCATTTTGGCCTTATAGATTTGTTAATTTGGTGTCTGGTGAAGTCTTCATTGCGTTCGCGACATGGAGATCGCGTTCGCATAGAGTTGTTCAGGGGCAGGAGGTTTTGTTCTTCGCGTTCGCGAAGAAGGCCATGCGTTCACGAAAGTATAGTGGGTCTGTGCATAACGATCGCGAGAGGGTATTCACGTTCGCGTAGATGGATGAGTGTCATGTCCTGAACCTGGGCCTAGATGTAACACGACACTCGGTGCCTGACTAACATGTGACCGAGCGAACCAACTGGCTAGCTGAATCAACATGTGATATCATAACATACTGGATGCAGAAGATAAACTAACACATGTTGAGATACTGAGAGTCTGAATGATATAAATCAAAGTGTGAAATACTAATACAAGTCCGAACGTATCTGTAGCCAGCATTGCTTAACACGAAAAGCATATGACTCTGTCTAATGTTAAGCCAACATTGCTTAACATGATAATGCCCCGAAAGAAGTGGGCTTCACCAAATAGCTGGTACGAGAATCCTAGTGCTCAGAATCGTCAATCTGTAAATCATTACCTACATCGTGAGATGCAGGCCCCGGGAAAAAGGGACGTCAGTTCGTTTGAATTGCATTGCTATGTAAAATAAATTGAAAGAAAGAACTGTAAAGAGCTGATAACTGAGAACTAATAACTGATAACTGAAATGATAATTGCTGAAACTGAAAATGAAATGATAACTAATAACTGATTACTGAAATGATAACTGATAACTGATAAGTGATAACTGATAACTGATAATTGATAACTGATAACTGATATGATAACTGAACAGAACAAAGGAAGTAAGGATATGAATACTCACTCTTCTAAATGATGAACCACCTGTTTATCTGAATAAACTACAGCCTCGGACCCAATATATATGTGCGCAAGCTACGACCTCATGCCCAAATATGCATAAAGCATATAAACTACGACCTCAGGCCCAAATACAAGTGTTCAACATTCAAGGATTTAAATTCAGGAACTGAGAGTCATACTGCAATATGTGATTTTGAAATACTAAATCATATTGAGGTACCTGATACTGGAATACTGAATAGGACTAGACTGAGACATTTATTCTTGAACTGATTATGAAAACTGAAACTTCAATTGTTTATGACATGCTGAGAAATCTAGACTGAGACTCATGGGCGTCAAACCCAAGTCTATATTGATTATGCACTGAGCTCACAATGTTCAGAATGAAAGTCATGAACGAGCAATGAAGATAGAGAATAGAAGTTCTGCAACTATTCAAGGAACTAAGTCTATCTGTCTTTTTGAGGCAATTAGTAGTGTTGTAAAAGAAACATAGTGTAGGGAGAATCATTAAGATTTCCAAACGTAGAGAGTCAGCCTCACATACCTTAACTTCCTACTCTTGAGCATACTACAACATTCACCAACTCTTTCAACTTTAATCAACATAGCAATCAAGTCAAAGAGATTCCGTATTAGCAATAATATTCATGTTTTGGTCACTTAGGCATTTTATCAAATACTTGATGGACATAAAGCTTCATAGCCCTTATTAGTGGTATTTCTACACCCAAAAATCCATTATCTTGCTCCTAGAAAATTCTAAAGCCTCAAATTGCTATAATCAATAACATTCTTTATCACCCATAAGATAAACGATATCCTTAATCAATAATCAACAATCAACACCCCAAGCCTATAACCATTTATGCTTTTCTATCAAACAAATCAACTCATATCTCATGAACTTAGAGTCTATAATCATTAATCCAATTCTATTATCAATTAGAGGGTGAAGATATTACCTTTTTGATGTTCAATCCTTTAGAATTTGAGTTCCAGGGTTTATTTTCTCAACAATGATGTCTTGATCGAATATCCAATGATTTGAAGGGTTTACGCATGTTAATAAGTTGTTGGAGAATTGAAATCAACTTAGAATCATCTTCAGAACTTACCTTGGATGAGGAGGGACCTTGGAAGAAATTAGGTTCTTGAGAGCTTCCCTTTCTAGAGTAAATATTCGTGTTTTGGAGTGCGGGGGATGAGGTAGGGCTTATTAAACGGCTTCCCGAGTGTGCCCCCACGCAGATGAAGGCCCAGCCACACACCTGAACGCGTATCAAATGTAGTGGCACTGCCACAAGTGCGTGACCGCGCATGGGACCACCTGGGCACGCGCCTGGGTGCTCATACTGCATACTGTCCAGTAAAATACTCATAACTTTTAGCAACTCTCCTCTATATATCATTAGAAAATTATATTAATGGTCTACAACTTTTATGTTTTATGTTTTCCTAAATGCTCAATAGATGCTCACCAAATTCTGATAGAAGACAGACCTTCCATAAACTTAGTCGATTTTATCGAATCTTATGCACCTCACTCTTCGTCCTGATTCCAAAACAACTATTTCCACCCATACTCATCCACGTAGGACTTCATATGTCTAAGATGTCACATTAATACTCATTTAACATGTCTACACCTAGTCCGAATTTACGGAGTGTTACATTATCTCCCCCCTTGGGATCATTCGTCCTCGAATGATTATCTTGACTGTAACTACGGCTAACTCTGGACCTTAAACATGTCCGGTGGAAATATGTGAACACCAAACTTTCATGAACACTTGAATACTAAACTGAATGAATACGTGATTACTGAACTGAATAGGTACTGAACTGGATGACTACTAAACTGACTGAATACCGAGCTGACTGAATACTGAACTGGCATGAATATTTGAGTATTGAACTGGCATGATATCTGAGCACTGAATTGACATGAGTGCTGAACTGACATGAGTATTTGAGTACTAAACTGACTTGAATATCTGAATACTGGAAACTTTAATGTTATAACATGACACATGAGATATTGGGTGTACAACTATCAATTCTTGTAGCAACTCTAACTCATAAACTACTTGCCCGATCCTTCTAGGATCCTATATGGTCCGATGTATATGGGACAAAGCTTTCCTTTCTTCCCAAATCTTTCATAGGCGAAACTTTCAGAAATGCCCAATCAACTTGAAACTCTAGGTCTCTACGTCGCACGTCCGAATAGGACTTTTGGCGACCCTGAGCCGTCTTCAAACGCTCTTGAATCAACTTGACTTTCTCCATAGACTGAGAAACTAAATCTGGTCCTAACAGCACTGCTTTGCTAACTTTGAACCAACCAATTGACGATCTACACCTTTGTCCATACATAGCTTCATACAGTGCCATGTCGATACTAGAATGGCAATTTTTATTATAAGCAACCTCAGTGAGAGGTATATGATCATCCCAATTAACTTTAAAATCAAGGACATATCCTCAAGTGTCTGAAATAGTGCGCTCTTCCTGGTCATTTGTCTGACGATGAGAAACTACGATGTTGTTTAATCTTCTGCCTAATACTTACTTAAAGGTCTTCTAAAAGTTTGTTGTAAACTGAGCACACGATCTGAAATGATGGAAAACAGAGTCACATGCAATCAAACGATTTCCTGAATGTATAACTTTGCATAATCTTCTGCTGAATTAGTGGTCTTTACTAGTTTAAAGTGCACCGAGTTGGTAAGTTGATCTACAATCACCCAATCAAATCATGCTGTCAAAATGAGCGAGATAATCTTGTTATAAATTTCATATTTACCATCTCCACTCAAAATTATGTGTATTTTGTGGTAAAACACTAGACTTTCTACTGCTTGAGTTTTACTTGTCGATAATTCGGTCGGGTGGCCACAAATTCTGCGACGTTCTTTTTCATGTCGTTCCACCAATAAATCTCCTTGAGATCATGTTACATCTTTGGAGAACCTGGGTGGATAGAATACTTGGAATTAAGGGCTTCTAACTTGATCCTCCTCTCTAAGTCCACCTATATCTGGAACACACAGTCCATCTTGGTACCTCAAAGTACCATCATCTCCTCCCTTGTACAAAAGCCATCGTCTTATCCTTGTGAATCCCCTCTTTCAGCTGAACTATGCGGATTTCAAATATCCCATGCTAACCATGCTAGCTATGCGGATTTCAAATGTCCAACTGGACTTAATAACGATTTTCAGATCTCTCCTTAGACCAAAGATTAAGGTCTTGTACTTGCGGATCCTTCTCTTATGTTGGGATCCAAACAAATTTCCTTATCTTCTGCAATTCTTTGCACTTTATGTCAATGACGACTCATCTTCCGACTTACTTCTGAGAAATCTTCCTTACTAGGAAAAATTGAATTACTTACATAAACGGAAAGCTATTGTATTCACAGCTATCATGCACAATCTTAATGATTTAACTCTGCTCACAGTGTCAATCTTGGGGAAAGCCCTTTTCGATAACTCTTAAAGGCTATTCTTCTGTAGTTTGCTTTTTTACTGCCTAGTTGATTTTTTTATTCTTTCCCTGTCACTATACTTCAGGTTTAACTTAAACTCTTTGGGTTCTTACATGCATTCTGTGTTTCAAATAGTTATCCATTGACTAGTGTTAACCTAGCTAAGTAAATCAAATCGTACATCTACTAGTTTTGCTAAAATTTCTAATTCACTGTATCTACTCAAAACTTACTTACTATTCTTTTACTAACCATATGCTAGCATCATGTTTTCTAGTTATGCTTTGAATAACTAAAGTGAAGCACAAGGTTATTCCTAACTTTCCTCGCCATCCTACCCCATTTTACGATCGCATACTTTTTTTAACTATGTACATGGATCACACTTAGGGATATTTCATCTGTCTTAAACGAAATTGTAATATCTAACCCCCAAACTTTCTTGCAACGACCCGACCGGTTATTTTGGTTTCTAGATCCCCGTTATCCTAATTAATACTCCTCGTATGTGCCTTTACTGTTTTATGACTTGCGGAAATGGTTGACCTGGGTTTGGAAGGGTTCGAGTTGAAACCGAAACACTTAGTTCTTTAATAGTGGCCTCTAATGGTCAAGTTTTACTTGAGTCAAAAATCTAAGTAAACAACCTTGGAACCAAGATTTGATGGTTCCAATAGGTTTGTATGATGATTTTGAACTTGGGCATGTGTTTGGATTGGGTTTCGGATGACCCGGGAGTGTTTAGGTGCTTAATGTTGAAAGTCGGCACATTAAAGGTTTTCAAGTTCTTTAAATTTGGTTTGGAGTAACTTTGGTGTTCTCGAGGTCTGTTTGGGATTCCCAGCCTGGGAATTGTTTCGTAAGTGATTTATGACTTGTACGCAAAATTTGGTGTAATTCCAAGTAGTCTAAGTATGATTCGGCGCGTTCGGATTAAGTTGAAAAACTCGAAGTTCATAATTTGATTCAATTTGGTTTTGGGGTGCAATTCTTAGTTTTGATGTTGTTTTACGTATTTCGAGAGTTCGAGAAGGTCCGTATTATGGTTATAGACTTGTTGGTGCATTTGGACGGGGGCCTGGGGGGCTCGAGTGCATTTCGGACCGCCCGGATCTAAGTCAAAAATCTACTTGTGTGCTGTTCTGGTTTTCTTCTTCGCGAACGCGGAAGGACTCTCGCGATCACGAAGAAGGATTTAGGGCTGGGTGATGTTTCCCTTCACATCCGCGAAGCAGGGGTTGCGTTCGCGGAGCAATGGGACTAGTGGCCTTCGCGTTCGCAGTCCATTGGTTGCGTTCGCGAAGAAGAAGACCTAGGCCTGGGCCGTAGCAACTCAGTTGCCTTTAGCGTTTGCGGTTGGAGGCACACATTCACGAAGAGAAGACAACCCAAGGCACTGCGTTCGCGAGTGACTTCTCACGATCACATAAAAGGTTTTTCCTGGGTTCTTTAGTTTTGCCTTTGCGATCGCGAGGGCTTGTCTATGATCGCAATGAAGGCAGACCTGGGCAGAGATTTTATAAAAGTCGAGATTTTGGCCATCTTATTCATTTCTCTCACTTGTCGGAAGATGTTAGAGCTCTTCGAGGAGGGTTTTTCACCTAGAACCTTGAGGTAAGTATCTTCTACACAATATGTAACGACTCAAAATCCAACTAGTCGTGATGGCACCTAACCCAACCCGCTAGGTAAGCCAATTTAACAATAATCCAATTAAAATGAGATTTACTGAGAGAAATAATGATATTATAAATGAACTTTTATGCAAAGAATTCCCAAGGAATGGTAATACAAATCACGAGCTTCTAAGATTTATAGTTTACAAAGCTGATATGAAATAAATGCATCGTCTGTTTGAAACATACATGAAAAGATTAAAAATTCTAAAGCTACCAAGAACAAGAGGCAGCTACGACCGGAACGCAGGTACATCCTCAAATTCCCGCTCCCGCTATACATAGCAACATTAGCATCCAAAATCTGCACGCAAGGTGCAGAAGTGTAGTATGAGTACAACCGACCCCATGTACTCAATAAGCAACAAACATACCTTAGGTTGAAAGCAGTGACAAGCTTGGACAATGGTCAGAGTTCAACACCAATAGCCAACAATAACTCATCACAATATAATACAAGTAGTACAAGAATTAACTCAAAGATATGATGCTCAGCTCGATCACAGTTACAGAAAAATAGGCATGCTTTTCAAGAATAACAGTAAAGCCCAAATCTTTCACCGAAATCAGCAAAATATGATTATATCAGAAAATTGTGATTTTTCCCAAAGACGTTCAACAACAGATAAAATATTCAAATCTCAGATTGCATGAGGAAAGTACATCTCTATGCCTACATGTCAATGTACATGTGAAGTCATGAATGTTACAATACCGTGTAGTATGAGGAAATGCATCTCTCTGCCTGTATGTCAAATATACATGTTAGTGCAATGCATCATAATGATGAACTAATGTACTCACACTCTCAGCGTACTCCATATCACTGTCTCACACTCCCACTCATCACGCTCAATCACTCAGCACACTCAGTCTCTCAACATTGTATGGTGCCTGCTGTAGCGTGCAGCCTGATCTCATTATGAATCAATAAAACCTGCTGCAATATGCAGCCCGATCCACAGATAGCCATAAGTCCTGTTGCGGTGTGCAACCTAATCCACATATAGCCATAAGTCCTGTTGCGGTATGCAACCTAATCCACATATAGCCATAAGTCCTGTTGCGGCATGCAACCCGATCCACATATAGCCATAAGGCCTGTTGCGGCGTGCAACTCGATCCACATATAGTCATAAGACCTGTTGCAGCGTGCAACCCGATCCACATATAGCCATAAGGCCTGTCGCGACATGCAACCCGATCCACATATCTCACTCACAACACGGCTCTCAGGCCCCAACTCAGTCATCAATCTCTCCAGTCTCTCGGGCTAACAAATCTCATGCCAATCAGCCCAACAATGATAACATGATGTGTCAACAAATGATAACAGAGACTGAGATATGATATGCAAATGAATGAATATGACTGAGTGTGTAACTGCAATTTAAACAAATAACTCGACAATGAAATGACCTCAGCGGGTCTCAACAGAATAAGCATATAGCCTAAACATGGTTTCTAATATGGATCATAGCTCAATTACTCTATCACATAGAAATTTCATGGATAAAGACAAGATTAGGTAACTACACAGTACCACAGAATTAACCGAGTCAAAATTCACACGGTGCACGCCTACACGCCCATCACCTAGCATGTGCGTCACCTCAACACCAAACACATAACACGTATATTCAGGGTTTCATACCCTTAACACCAAGTTTATAAGTGTTACTTACCTCGAACAAGCCGAATCCAACACCAAACAAGTCAAACAATACTCAAGAAATGCCATCCCACGTGTACTAACCTCTGAATGGCTCAAAACTAGCCAAAAGCAACTCAAATATATCAAATAATGTCTAAGGAAATAAATTCCAAATGATAAAGGTCGAATCTTTAATCAAAAGTCCAAAGTCAACCAAAAAGTCAAACTCGGGCCTGTACCTCGGAACCCAACTATAACGACCCGACTTGTTCGTTCAGTGACTTAAGGTCTCGAGCAGCTTTGTAATGTGTATTATGACTTGCGTGTGTGATCGAGTATGATTTCCGAAAGATTCAGAACTAAATTGAAAGAACAATTCTTATTTTTGAAACTTAAATGAAAATTTTTTATCGGAGTTTGACTTTTAAGTAAACGACTCCGGAATGGAATTTTGATGATTTCAATAGCTTCGTATGACGAATTCGAACTTAGGCATATGTCCGCATTTAAATTTGGAAGTTCGTAGGACAATTTGACGCATTTTGGCAAAAGTTGGAAAATGGAAGTTTTTTAGAAAGTTTAACCGGGAGTTGAATTTATTGATATCGGGGTCGAAATTTGATTCTATAAATTGGAATAGATCCATTATGTTTAGGACTCGTGTGCAAAGTTTGGGGCCATTCCGGATTGATTTGATAGGTTTCGGCATCGAATGTAGAACTTGGACTTTGTTAGTTTTCATTAAGCTTGAATTGGGGCGCGATTCATGTTTATTTGTTGTTTAATGTAATTTGAGGCATTGACTAAGTTCGTGTCATGTTATGGGACTTGTTAGTATACTTGATTGGGGTCTCATGGGGCTCGGATGAGTTTTAGAAGAGTTTTTGAAAGAGTTTAGTGTTTTGAGCATAAGCATGTACTGATCCAGAGGTCCATTTTTAGTTCTAGAGATCAAAATTCAATTTCGAGACTTCTGGGAGTTTGAATGAATTATTGGAATGATATGGAATGTTTGGTCTAATTTCATCAAGCCACAATTGGGTTTTTAGCGCGAAACATGAGTTAATTATTTAATGAGCGAAATTGGTATCACATTGAGCAAATGAGCTCCAAATTGAGTTTTGATTGAATGACTAGGTTTGTATTATTATTTGTGACTCATAGGAACAAGAATCGTCGAATTCCGAGTTCGTATGATAGACTTAGAGCCTTTTTAGTGAAATATTAAATCTTGGTGCGAGCAGGTTCTGGTGCGGACCTTTAGTGACGGGAAATTGACTTTTAGTGACGGGAAATGAGTTTTTATTGAGCTCATTTCAACATTTTTGGAGCTAGGAAACTCGGATTTGAGCGATTTTTGAGAGGATTTTCACCAAATGTATTGGGGTAAGTGTTTCCTACTCGATTATCATTGTATTTCATGATTCCATGATTATTTTCATTTATTAGTTAATGAAAGGAAGAAAATGAGATTTTTGCAAAATCTTTCAAAAGTAAAAATTTAAGATTTAGAGGTCGATTCATTATCGGAATTTGATAAATTTGGTATGGTTGAACTCGTATCAGAATGGGTGTTCGAATTTCTTAAAAATTCTGTCGGGTTCCGATAGGCGGGCCTCGCATTGACTTTTGGTTGTTGACTTTTTAGTGCAATTTTAAGTTGACGTTTTATTATCTGAAATTATTTCTGATGAATTTTAATGAAGTTATACAATCAATTTGGATAGATTTGAGCTGTCCGGAGGTCACTTCAAGCAAGAAGGCTATTTTGGAATATTGACATAACTTCAAAAAGTTAAGTATCTTGCCTAACCTTGAGTGGGGGAATTACCCCTTAGGCTATGTGCCATTTGTGAAATGTGAAAAGCCGTGTACGCGAGGTGACGAGTACGTACTTGGCTTATATGTGCAAATTATACTGGTTAAAATTCTTAGACACCCTTAAATATTAAATTAGAAATTTGTTGGCACTTACTAAATCCTCTATTTGGCATGCCTCAATCCTTGGTTGTTGAATTTGTTTTTATATGATAATTTGGTGTGATTGCCACCTTAATTTTTATGTGATCCCTTGTTTTTGTTGAGTTGATATTTCCTGGAGATAATTTCATTATGGATTATTCATTTGCAAATAATTTATTAAATAAATTTAAATGGAGGCATTAATCTATTTGCCAAAAATTTGGATTAAAGAAGGTGTTGTTCCTTGATGAATTACTTTCCAATTCATGTTATTGAAATTGGTATTGAGTTATAAAAGCCGTAAATCATATTGAGGCAAAGTGTTAAATAGTGAAATATTATTATGTTGAGTTGTTCACTCACGGATATTTTTGTTAAGATTTTTGTGCACATTATGGTCGAGCCATGGGCTCCTTATTGTAGAAAATAATTTCTTGTTGATTTATGTGGCAAGTTGTAATATTTGAGCACTTGAGGTGCAATTTGTGATATGTTTTGATATTTGAGCATTTGATGTGCAATTTGTGATATGTTGTGATATTTGGGCGCTTGAGCCTGCAATTTGTAATATAGGGTGATATTTGAACAGTTGAGGTACAATTTATAATATGTTGTGATATTTGAGCACTTGAGATGCGAGTTGTGTTACGCTGTGATATTTGGTCACTTGAGGTACGATTTGTGAAATATTGTGATATTGATACGCATGCGGTGATATAAGGCTAGGGTGTTGAAACGCATGCGGTGAGATAAGGTGGGCTTGATACGCATGGCTAGTAGGGGAACTACTAGAAGTAAATTTTGTTTTTGCGTGATATGTAAATTCTTGTGTTCTCCCGTGATGTATTATTTGATTTTATTATGTGTTTTGTATTCCTTGTTGTATTGTGTTGGCTTTGGCTCTTCGTACAAGACGCTAAGGATTTGTGTTTCTGGTTTTTTACTGGTTTTTGAGGTTTGAGTTGTTTTAAATAAAAGAAATTTTCTATTATGTTTTAATTTGATAAATTTTACATCTAAATATGTAGCTATCAGATGCTTCATTTTAATTGAAATATCATTTTCTTCACCCAAACGAGTTCAAAAATAAACTCATTTCTTTGTTGATTTCTTACTTGGTTTAAAAATTGTAAACTTACTCTATTGAATATAAATTGATCCTGCGGATCTTATATATTGATATTTTAGTAAGTGAGTTATCCATGCGGTTGTAATAGAGATATGGGCACGAGGTGCCGTGAAAATATAAAAGTGGGCTGAGACCCGTGTTTTATAATTATGAAATGAGGTGTCACAGAGTGACTTTTATTTGAAAGAATTATACTCGAACGATATTTATTTGAAAGAAGTATATTCGAAAGGTATTTATTTGAAAGAATTATATTTGAAAGATTTTTATTTGAAAAAATTATATGCGAAAGATTTATATTTGAAGGACTTACATTTGAAAGGCGTATATTTGAAGGACTTGATTAATTGGTTGTACTTGTGTTCCTTATTCGTTTGAGCAATATTTATGGTGTTCTTGTTGCCTCGTTGTTCATATCCCTGATTGATCTTTGTTGCCGTCACTGCTATTTATTTTCTATTATCCTTGTATATAACTATATTGCACAGGTTAAATGACTAGTGAGTGTCTTGACTGTACCTCGTCACTACTCCACCGAGGCTAGTCTAGATACTTACTGGTACACTTCTGCACATTTCTGTGCAGATTCCAGGCATTAGAGATATCAAATTCGGACAGAGCAGAGTGTTATATCAAGGATTCAAGGTAGGGCTGCTTGGTCGTCACAGTCACTTGGAGTTTTTTCATTTTAATGTACTGTCAACTCTTATTCGAACAATATTATATATTTGATCCTTGAGATCATTGCATTTATTTAGTTAGAATTTGTGACTCTGTATTACCAGTCTTTGGAGATTGTTATAATTATTTCCGCTGTGGGTTTCGATTATCTATTTAAAAAAAATGTTTGAATTGTAATTAAAATTGACTTACCTAGTCTTAGAGACTAAGTGCCATCACGACGCCTATGGTGGAATTTTGGGTCATGACACCAACAAAACTTATAAAATCCAACAACCCATTTAGTTACGAGTTCAATACTAGTTTCACTCAAATCGGACTCCAAATCAATACTCAAAACTCAAAAATTCACTTTATGAAATTATAGACAAAAACCTCCAATTTCTCTTTTAAAATCATAGTCCAATTACCAAAAATGAAGATAGATTCACGAAATATAATCACAATCGAGTTAAGAATGCTTACCCTAATTCATGTGGTGAAATTCCTCTCCAAAGTCGCCCAAAACCGAGTTCCAAACCTCAAAACTGTGAATAAAATGACCAACCCATGAAAGATAGGTTCCGCCCAACCATTTTGCTTTTGCAAACAATTGAGCCGCTTTTGCACCGTCGCTTCTACGACATAAGCTCCGGGTTTGCAGATTTCACTAGCCAGCTGACCTCTCGCCCCTAATAACCCTATCCTGCTTCTGGCGCAATCGCAGGTGCGAGGCTAACCCCGCTTCTGTCAAATCTCCCAAACAAGCTGTCATCGCTTCTACGGTCAAATTTCCGTTCCTGCGGATTCGCAGATACACCCAACATTTTGCTTCTGTGGTCTTCCCTCATATAGCCTTTCTTCGCTTCTGAGCCCATGTGAATGCATCTGTGACCATCGCACCTGCGCCCACTGCCCTGCAGGTGCGACCACATCAGGTCCAGCAAAACCATCCATCTCACATGGATGGAAAATATACCCGAAACACGTCTGCATCACACCTGAGCCACTCGGGACCCCGTCCGAGTATACCAACAAGTCCCATAACAGAACACGGACCTACCTGAGGCCTCAAATCACGCATAACAACATCGAAACGATGAATCACACCTAAATTCGAATTTGATGAACTTTTGAACTTCCAACTTCCAAAACTTGTGCTAAAACATACCAAATCAACTCGGAATGAACCCAAATTTTGCATACAAGTCCTAAATGACATAACAAAACTATTTCAATTCCTGAAACCACAATTTGAACCCGATTTCATCAAAGTCAACTCTCAGTCAAACTTATGAACTTTCAAAACCTTTAAATTTCCAACTTTCGCAATTAGTACCGAAACCTTCTAGAAATATCCAAATGCAAATTTGGGCATACGCCCGAGTCCAAAATCACTATATTGACTTAAGGAAACCATCAAAACTCCGTTCCGGGGTCAAATACACAAAAGTCAAACTTGGTTAACTCTTCCAACTTAAAGCTTCAAACATGAAATTCATTCTTCCAAATCAAATTCCGGATCACCTAATAACCAAAACCGAGGATTCACACAAGTCAGAATGCATCATACAATGCTGCTCAAGACTTCAAATAGCTGAACAGAATGTAATTGCTCAAAACGACCGTCTGGGTCGTTACACAATATGAGTTAATACATATGTTATGGGTAGGTTTTAACATCGAAATTGTGGAAATTTTAGAAGATTGTTGAAAAACCTAGGTCTTGAAAAAATGGGATTAAACCACGAAAATAATTATGGAATTAAGTAGAAATTATATATTTGGGTTGATGAGGTTATGGGTAACATTTATCTTCGAATTTTTTTAGAATCCGGGCCCGTGGGCGAATTTCAAGAATCTTCCAATTTGGGTTGGTTAATTACTCTAATAGCTAAATTATGAGCTTTTGAGTATATATTGATTAATTTATACAATATTTGGCTAGTTTCGGATTGATCGGCACAGATTTGAGGCTTTTAGAGTGATTTGTGGACCGGAAAAAGAACTTGGGAATGAGATAAGTCTCTTGCCTAATCTTGTAAGAGAGAATTTACCCATATTTGTTTAAATTGCTAATTGATACTATTTTTGAGTGCTATGTATGCACGAAGTGACGAGAGTCCATGCGTAGTTAGAATCCATGTTATGTCCGGTTAGACATAGGCCTTTATTATGTTATTACTTACACTATTTGGACTCAACTTGTTTGTTTAATTGCTTATATTAGTAAAGATTATGTTAAGAGCTTCATTACTTAGAGAGTTGGCGGAATATATATATATATATATATATATATATATA